>JANIJG010017848.1:9475-22263 GCA_024611175.1 Megaceryle torquata | reverse complement strand
GGGGGGGGGGGGGGGGGGGGGGGGGGCGGGGGGGGGGGGGGGGGGGCGGGGGGGGCGCCGGGTGGGTGTGCCCCCCGCCGCCGCCCGGGGGGGGCGGGGGGGGGGGGGGGGGGGGGGGGGGCCGGGGGGGGGGGGGGGGGGGGGGGACCGGGGCGGGTTTACCGGGCATAAGGAGGGCAGTGGGGAGCGGGTGCTGCAGAGGGGTCAGGTAAGGGCTGGGGAAGCGGGGGGTGGGATGCTGCTCTGCACGGCCCGGAGCAGGGGAGGGGGGATACGCGTCGGGAGGTGGCCGCTACGGGGCACCCACTGCTGGGGTGGGGGAGCAGCGGGGGGACCCCAGCCCTGCGCCAATGAGGAGCTGCGAAACAGCTCCTCGAGGCAGCAGCAGTAGCGTCTCCTACATTTTCCAGCTGCGTTTTGGGGGTATTTGGGGGTGCAGGAGGGATCCTTGGAGGTGAGGTTTGTCGCAGGGAAAATGCCATTTATTCTCCGTAAAGTGTCCACTTTCGTGTAAGTGGTAGGGGAAGAGAGAGGAAACCTTGTTTTCGTTATGAAGATGGAAAAATCCCCAAAAACAACAAGAAAAAAACCAACCAAACAAAAACAAAACCAAACCAAAACCATCCCTGCTCATCAGCTGACTCTTAAGGAGGTCGGTTTGGCACCCGCTGAAGTGCTTCTGGGAACAACCCGTGATGAGCAGCCAAGCTTGGGGCTGGCACCAGGACCATGGCTTGGAGATACCGCAGGGTCCATCCAGCATTGCAATATAGATCTGTCGGCCGTACCTGGCACGGTGGTACAGCAAAGATCGTTTCCTTTGTGGGTTTATTACCTCCAGGTTGTGAAATCGAAGGTGAGGGGAAGGAGTTTTAGCAGTGCAGAGTTGTAGCAGCTGGAGGTCTTTTGCAAGACTCTGGTTTATAGATTTGGTTTGTAAGAAAAGAACCACCAAAAAAAAAAAAACAAAAAACAGACCAACAAACCAAAAACCAGTGCATCTCCACTGGGGAGAAGCCTCGAGCTTTCTGGGAACTCAGGCTGGAGAGGCAAGTGCTGCAGCTTGTCTCATGATGGGTTTATTTTGCCAGATATCCAACTTGTGCTAATAATTTTACTTTCCTGGAAAGGGATAGCTGCTGGCAAGAGTATGTCATGCTTTTTAGTTTACTTTAATTTTTTTTTGAGACAAAAAATTAAATAAACAAATCTAGCTTTGATAATGGCTGTAATGAAGTCACCAGACCATGAGTTTGGTGCATGCCTGTGGGGCTACCAAACTAACCTGGCGTCTCAGCCAGCTGAGCTGGATTGCCTTGTTTATAGGCTGACTTTAATGTGGCTTAAAATCACGTACAAATACTGGCAGTTAGAACAAAGGACAAAGCTCGGCTTGGGTAAAGGGCTGCTGGCTGGAGGAGGGCACATGACTTGAGCTTTACGAGTAGCTCTCACCCTGGAGGGGTTGGGGGTGTTGCAACTGTAAGGGTGGGACCAGCTTTTATCTTCCTCAGACCCTTGGAAAAGTGTGTGTGGATGCCTCTGTCTGTGCCTGGAGGGGTTTGGCCCAGACAATGAGCTGTGAGGTGCTTGAGGGCTGTGACTTATCTCATGACCTGCTTAAACTGAGCCATGTGAGCTGTGCTTTCAATAGCCTGTTTTAGGGGGTTTATTGACTGTGCAAAGAAATGCCCAGTTAAATGGGACTTGTGGGCTTTGAATTCGGTGTGATATGGAGAAGACCTTCGTCGTGGGCTTCTGCAGTGGTGAACTGCAGAGGGATTTGCAGTTGTGAGCACTGAGCATTTCCCTCAGCTGTTGGGAGGAGGCTGTGGGACCCTGCTAATCTCTGGCATAAGCTGGTCCAAATAGTTTGAGCTCTGTCCTGATAAAAGAGGCAGGGAACTGCTTCTGGCTCCAAGATCTCCTGGTCAGGAGGGATGGACAAGGCACCTGGGTGATGTCACCTCCTTCCTTTCTTCTGCAGAGGAACCACCCATCTGCGGATGGGTGGTGCAGCACCAGCCACAGCTATCTACCTTTGGAGCTGCCGCTGCTCAGAGCTGCTAATTTTGGAAGGCCTTCAGCCTCACTGCTGCTTCCTGCTCCCTGGATGGGAAGGGAAGCTCAAGGGTCACACCCAGGTGGTCCAGATATCCTCCTTTTAAGAAACTGAATTTAAGAAACTGCCTAGGCTCAGGTGTGCTGCTTCCCGGCGTTATTTCTTGTTCATCTTTCAAGAAATTGCATTACCAGATACTTCAGATCCCAAAGGAGGGGACTTGTTCTCAGCTCAAGTCTGCAGCCTAGGAGGAGGTGGGGCATCTCGGGGGAGCTCTTTGCAAGCCCCAGACATCCTCCTGCCATCTGAAGAGATTGCTGGGGTGAAGCTGCTGTGTCTTGAGAAGTCAAACAGCCGAGCTTTGCTTCTGTTTTCAAGCTAGTAAGCTGTGGTTGGATGCAGCCCGTGAAGGCAGCATTTGCCAGGGTCATTCTGAAGCCACGAGGTATCTGGGAGGGGGTGCAAAGGGAAGGGATCTCCTGATGTTGCTGTAGAAACTCCTTTGGCCTGTTCACCATGCAGAAAGAACAGATATCTGATGGGTGCAGTAGCTGTTATGCAAGTTTGGTTTTGGTGCTGGTCTCTCGGTGGTATGGGTTTAGGGGGAAGGGAGGCGTGTGTGGAGGAGATAGTGGTGGAAACACAAGTGTGATAATGCTGCCATGGGAAGCGTCTCATCACTTGTGTCTGGAGGGAAAGGGGGGTGATGGTGGAAACCAGCAACCAGCAGCCTTTTCTTATGTGCTGAGCTGCTGCTGGGATTGACGTGCCTCTGGCCACACGTGACTTGTTATCAGTGGAAATCCATCCTGTAAGTCCCGTGCCTGTGCTTGCTCTCTGTAGGTTTGCTGTGCACAATGCTCTTGATAAAACCACAGTGGGGGTAGGGAGGAAGACATTGCAGGAGATGGAGGATTTCCTTCTCCACCCAGGTCATGGGATACTCCATGCAATCCAGTGGAGTATTGGCTCCCACTCCCCACAGGACTTCATGCCAATAGGAGACTTCATAGAATCATGGAATGGTTTGGGTTGGAAGGGACCTTTCAAGGTCATCTAGTGCAACCCTCCTGCACTGAGCAGGGACATCTGCAACTAGAGCAGGGTGCTCAGAGTCGCATCCAACCTGACCTGGAATGTTTCTAGAGATGGGGCATCGACCACCTCTCTGGGCAACATCTACCAGGGTCTCACCACCATCAGCATAAACAATTGTTTCCTTCTCTCCAGTCTAAATCTCCCCTCTTAGTTTAAAGAGGGGACATTTAAAGACCTGTCACAATAGGCCCTGCTAAAAAGTCTATCCCCATTTTTCTGACAGGCCCCTTGAAGCACTTAAAAGCCACCAGAAGGTCTCCCTGGAGCCTTCTCCAGGCTGAACACCCCCAACTCTCCCATGTCCTGCAGGGAGGCTTCATGCCCATAGGACACTTGGCAAGAGGCTTGTTTGCTGAAACAACTGTCTGGCTCCCAGCTATCTGCGTTGCGCTGGGCGATGTCTCGCTGCTTCTGCAGGTTTTGCTGGCCGTCGGCCATGGCGTGTGGAGGATGCAATGCAGCAGAGCTTGAAAGGCTGTCAGAGGGGAAGCTGCCTGGTATCTGCTTTCAGTTTGGTCTCCAGTTGCTTGGAGCTCCCATTCTGCAGCCAGTGTGGCCTGGTAACCTGAGGATGTGAGATCTCCCGTGGCCGTCCCTCAGGAGCTCACCGCAAGCAGCCGTACCGATGCAGGAGGGTTCATGGGGCGGCTCTCGGTGTGTCGGAGAGTTTGCAAGCACCTTGCTGAAAATGAAAGTGGATTGGGTGGCTTTTGGCCTCAGAACTGCTGCCTTTCTGTGCTACAAAAATATGAAGTTGCCTGGAGGAAGTATAGAGGGTTTGGGGGTTGTTTTATTTTTTATTTTATGTTCGGTTTTGGTTTGGGTTTTGCGAGTTTGGTTTTTGGTTGTTTGGGGTTTTTTTTTTTTTCATTAGAAAAGGTGTTTCAGCTCAGGCTGGTCACCTACAGGCTCCCTATGGCCGTGTTGAAGGGGCACAAGGCAACAACTGCCGTAGCCTCAGAGATGTGTATTTGTTTTTGTGGGTGTAACCTCCTTCCTGCTGTGTAAGCACCGAAAGGCCTTGTCTGGAAACAACCTAAGCAAGCAGATATGCACAAAACACCTTAAAACGGGTGAGCTTTAGGGGTAGGAGGATCCATGTGCTGCTGAACCTCAACTAGCTTTTGGGATGAGCATCCTGCTGAAAGCGCAGAGCAGGAAGAGCAATAAATAAATGATGGAAGGAGGAGGGAGAAAGGAGGGGGGGGGGAAAGCTCCTTTATACAGTTAGCTGCTGCTGCCTGGGCTTGTTGCTGGCAGAAAGTAGGACACTCCTGCCGGGCTTTCTTCTCTGGAAAGGCTAAACTTGGCTGTGAGTGGGTGGAGGCGTGGAAATGAGTGTGTCTCCAGCCCCTGCTCAGCGAGCTCTGCTTGCCACGGGGGCTGGAGAGCTGCTGGCAAGAGCTGCGTGTCCGGCTATTTGGCCGTATTTGCCCAGAAGGGTTAAGCCCAAGCTTGCAAAGGTGATTATACATCCATCTTGCTGAGATGAGTAGGAATTAAAGCCTAAATATCTCTGCTCTTCAGGCTGCTGCTCTGAGGTCTTGGGTCACTCACCAGGCTTAGAGCTCAGTGGGGTAGATGTGGGGTTGGTGGAAGGGGAGCCCTGCAAGTGTTGAAGGTCAGGTTGGACGGGGCTTTAAGCAACCTGGCCTAGTGGAATTTGTCCCTGCTCACTGCAGGGAAATTGGAACTAGATGGTTTAAGGTCCCTTCCAACCCAAACCATTCTGAGTCTATGTTTGTAGAGATCAAGGTGCTTGTGGTCTGGTTGTGTCTGAGTCAGGCGTGGGGACGCAGAGCAAGCAGTGTCTGACAGTGATGGGGGTTAAAACAGTTGGGCAATTTAATGTGAATTAGGTTAAATGAGGCAGGAGAACAGAGAAACCACTGAGCCCTGGAGCATCTTTGGACTGGGTGATGCTTGTGCTTCTCCATGGCAGGCTGTGGACAACTCTTGCCATGCTACTGGAGTTTGAAGTGGACAGAGCCTTGGCCCAGGCTGCCCAGAGAGGTTGTGGAGTCTCCTCCTCTGAAGAGATTCCAAACTTCCCTGGACATGATCTGGGCACCCTGCTCTGTGTTACCCTGATGGAGTGGGGTGGTTGGACACGGTGATCTCCAGAGGTCCCTTCCAACCCCTGCCGTGATGGGATTTCCCCTGCACCTCTGTTCCCCAAACTGGGACTTTCCTGCTGCCCTGTGCCAAGGGATGTGGCTTTCCCAGCCTCCCTTGTGAAAAGCTCCAGTGGGAGGGGAGCACAGGCAGCAGCTCTGGCACATGTGGGTCCCCCTCTGCATGGGCAGGGGGCCATGACCTCAGGGCTGTGACCCTGATCAGTGTCCCTAGGGCAACAGGCTGGCTAAAATGAGGCTGTAAAGTCAAAAGATGTGATTTGGAGTGATATCTTGCAAGGAAAGCACTCCAGTAGACCAGAGGCTAGCGAGTCCACAGGGCTGCCAGCCCTGCCTGCGGTTCGCCGTGGAGTTGAGGATCTCTTAGTCCTCCTCCTAGTTCTCATTCTCCATTTTTTGGGAAGTAAACAGGGCTTTTAATACCCTCCAAATCCCTTGTATCTGCTTCAAAAAGTATTTTCCAGCTGATACTAATCCTGCAGTGGTCAACAAATAGGGTTGCCTCATCTGGTTTCTTCTGAGCTTCAGGAGGGGGGTTATGAATCTGCTCTCATGTCTCTCCTGACCTTTGGGATAAATCGGGATCGGGAGGGACTTCATGCAGCCACGTGTTTTTATCCTCCCACGTGTCGCTGCGACAGTCCTTCTGCCAAGCCCTTGCTCATGGTATGAGCCCATCTTGGGAAGGTTTCCAACAATGCCCAAATCTGGCTGCAGGTGGAGTGTCCTGTCCTGTACAAGTGTAGCCAAGATGTGGCCGTCCGTGTCCATCCTGTGTGTCCTGGTGGCCTTCGTCAACGCTCGCAGCATTCATTACTATCCGCCTCTCTCCAGCGATTTGGTCAACCACATAAATAAGCTCAATACCACCTGGAAGGTGAGTACCAGCTTGGTTTTCAGGGTTTCTTTGGATCCATTGCTCAAAAGTCTCTTTGTGGGACTCAGTAGGTAAGCTTTTAGAGTCTTGCCATGGTGGTTGCATCAAATTAGTCTTGGTCCCAGTTGACATTTCCAGTGAAGAGGTGCTGTGAGGGATTCCTGTGGTGACAGTAACTGTGGAGCTCCTCCTCTTTGGAGTAGAGCACAGAGTAGAAGCAATGCTAAGAGGAAGAAAATTTATGGGAGGCTGGAAAGCAGCAAGTGTCAAGCTGTATTGGTGACTTGGCCACACCCTCCTTGGGCAGGCTGCTGTGGCCAAAGACTACGGTTGGACCTTAGCTCACTCATGATGATGATGATGAAAGGGGCTGTGTCCTGTATCTCTAGGTATCTTGGCTCTTGACCCCTGGTTTTACAGCAAGTGTCAGACACTGTGTGGGTTTGAAGGAAATGTGGAGCACCAGGCTGGTCCCAGAGCTGCACTGGGTGGCTGTGAAGGGTCCCTGTTGCATTTCTCTGTGTCTCTTCCCAGGCAGGGCACAACTTCCACAACACTGACATGAGCTATGTGAAGAAGCTCTGTGGCACCTTCCTGGGTGGGCCCAAGCTCCCTGAGAGGTGAGTGCTGGGAGAAGAAGATGAGTGCCCTGTGAAAGCTTGTGTGGATGCTCCTGGTGTGTCTGCAGTGGGTGAGGGTCTCTCATGGCAGACTGTGAGCAGGGTTTCCCTGGGTGCAGCTTGATGGATGTCTTGCGTGGAATTAAGAACAGAAGAATGCATGAGGGAAACATTCATCCTCTGTCCTGCCAGACACTTGACCACTTGTGTAATTTGTACTCCTTGAAACTCAAAATACCAGAGGAGCTGCTGCTCTGGTCTGAGGACATCAGAAGTATTTATTCTCCTTCAGTAAGGAAACAACAAGAGCTTTCATCCTCCGGGTCACCTTCAGAGGAGGTTGAGAGCCCTGTGTGCCTAGTCCTGTTACACTGGTGTTCCTATAACAGGACTGGGAGGAGTGGCTGATAGACTGGAAGGCTGTGCCGCCATCCAGTGAGATCTGGACAGACTGGAGAGCTGGGCAAAGGCAAACTTAATGAAGTTCAGCAAGGATAAGTGTAGAGGCCTGCACCTGGGGAGGAACACCACCATGTACTGGTACAGGTTAGGGGTTTATCTGTTGGAAAGCAGCTCCATGGAGGATGACCATGGAGTCCTAGTAGACATTAAGTTCTCCATGGGACAGCAATGTGCCCTTGTGGCCAAGAAGGCCAGTGGTATCCTGGGGTGAATAAAGTAGAGCGTGTCCAGCAGGTCAAGGGAGGTTCTCCTCCCCCTCTACTCTGCACTGGAGAGACCACAGCTGGAGTACTGTGTTCAGTTCTGGTCTATCCAGTTCAAGAGGGACAAGGAAATACTAGAGTCCAATGGAGGCTATGAAGATGATGAAGGGACTGGAACACCTGCCCTATGAGGAAAGGCTGAGAGCCCTAGGGCTGTTTAGTCTGGTGAAGAGAAGACTGAGAGGGCATCTTATGAATGTTTACAAATATTTGAAGGGTGGGTGTCAAGAAGGGGCCAGGCTCTTTTCAGTGGTGCCCTGAGATAGGACGAGGTGCAATGGTCACAAACTGGAACACGGTAAGTTCCACCTCAACATGAGGAGAAACTTCTTTGCTGAGAGGGTGACAGAGCCTGGCCCAGGCTGCCCAGAGAGGTTGTGGAGTCTCCTCTGGAGATTTTCAAGCCCCACCTGGATCTGTTCCTGTGTGGCCTGCCCTGGGTGATCCTGCTCTGGCAGGTGGGTTGGACTTAATGATCTCCAGGGGTCCCTTCCAACCCCTACCATTCTAAGATTCTATGACATCCCTGTTCTCGCTTTGCAGGGTAGATTTTGCTGCAGACATGGAGCTGCCTGATAACTTTGACTCACGGACACAGTGGCCTAACTGTCCAACCATCAGTGAGATAAGAGACCAGGGCTCTTGTGGCTCTTGCTGGGTAAGAATGTGGGCGTTTTGAGGTTGTGTCTACAGAGTTTTGCTGGACAAAACCCATGGTGTTGAGTTTGCTACTGAACTGCATAAATGCAGGGGGCATGGGGGATCCTTCTGTGTCTGAGCTTCTTGGTGGGTTTCTCCCAGCCAGGCTCATGCTTGCTGCACTTATTGCCAGAAGGTCACCTGGTTTCTCTCCCATGTCCAGCTCTAATGGTCTTCCCTTGGGTTTTGGGGGCTGCCCACAGGCTTTTGGTGCCGTCGAAGCAATTTCAGACAGAATCTGCGTTCACACGAATGCCAAGGTGAGCGTGGAGGTCTCGGCAGAGGACTTGCTGTCGTGCTGTGGCTTCGAGTGTGGCATGGGGTGAGCTGCTTCTGCTTCCTTTGCACTTAAAAGGCGGGTGGGAGGAGCAGGGAGACATTCTGAAAGCCCTGTTTTCTTGGTCTTCTTAATGAACAGGAAGCCCCACCGGTATTTGTACTGTAGATACTGGAGTTAAGTGGGGAAAATAAGGGTGACTGCATGGACTGAACGTTCCTCTGAGCCACATCCAGGTCCCAGTAGTAGTAGGTGATGATGGCTGGTGGAGGGGGGGCAAGAACATAATGATGCTCTTCCATACAGAGTTGGCAGCTGCCTAAGCCAAAGGAAGGATCTTTTAGTAGCCCCAAAATCTTGATTGTAAGGCACAAACATTTTGCCTCTGGTTTCTGCGGCTGTTGAGAGTCAGGTGGGTTGTTGGGTTGTTTGGTGGTTGTGTGGTTTTGGCTGCTTCTGGTTGCAGAAGCTGACCCTGGTAAGGAGGCACTTTGGAATTTGGAGGCATGGGTGCTCTTAGTCCTTGCTCTGAGGCATTGGTGTATAGAGCCCTAGAAAGCCTGGGGAAGGCAGGGACAGACCTGAAAAGGTTCAGCGTTCTGCAAGATGACTTTCAGCTGTCCCAGGCTGACTCCATTTCCCCTGCCTCCCCTAAACAAGGATGGCTTTGAGCAGCCTGGAACTGGTGTCTCTTTCTCCAGGTGCAATGGTGGTTACCCCTCTGGTGCATGGAGGTACTGGACAGAGAGGGGCCTTGTGTCTGGGGGTCTCTACGATTCCCATGTGGGTAAGTCCTGGCAGATGCCTTCATAAAATCAAAGAGGAGCATCTCTGCTTGGTTTCAGGTTTATGTCCTTCAGGGTGCTTCTCTTCTGGTCTGCATCTTTGTGACTGTTCCTTCCTTCAGGTGTGGTCTCAAACACCTCTGCTTTCCCAGCTGGCTACTCCTGTCCCCATGTCTCCTTCTTTGGGGGGTTAGACTAGATGACCTGCAAAGGTCTCTTGCAACCCAAAACATTCTATGATTCTGATCACCCCTGTGGGACAAGGGTCCCTGAGCAGCACCTAGTGGCAGGAGACTTATCTAGGCAGGGAGCACAGTAGCCAGACTCAACCACCCCACAAGGCTCCTGCATCCATAGCAGGAATGAATTGGGCTGTGAATTTTTTGTTGTTGATGGTTTTAGAGCAGCTGAATACACTTCAGATGAGGACAGGAGTCTTCCTGATGTAATTCCCCCTCAAAAAATAACTTCCAGACTGGAAACCTGTGCCTCTTCTACAATGCCCATGAGATGGTTCATGTTTCCATCTCTTCATCATACGGAATCATAGAATCATAAAGGTTGGAAATGACCTTCAACATCATCAAGTCCAACCATCTATTAAATATTATCAGGAACACTAAACTATGCCCTGAACTGCCACATCTGGATTTTTTTTTAACATCTCCAGGGATGGTGACTCCACCCCCTCCCTGGGCAGCCTGCTCCAAGGCCTCACCACTCTCTCAGGGAAGATATTTTTCCTGATATCCAACCTAAACCTCCCCTGCTGCAACTTCAGCCCATTTCCTCTTGTCCTATCACCGGTCACCTGGGAGAAGAGACCAACACCCACCTCACTCCAGCCTCCCTTCAGGTAGCTGTAGAGATCAATAAGGTCTCCTCTCAGCCTCCTCTGCTCCAGACTAAACAACCCCAGGTCCCTCAGCTGCTCCTCACCACACTTGTTCTCCAGACCCCTCACCAGCTCCATTGCCCTTCTCTGAACTCGCTCCAGCACCTCAATGTCTTTTTTTATCTTGTGGTGCCCAAAACTGAACTCAGTGCTCAAGCTGCAGCCTCACCAGTGTCCAGTACAGGGCCACCATCACTTCTCTACTTCTGCCAGACACAATTTCTGATACAGCCCAGGATGCCGTTGGCCTTCTTGACCACCTGTGCACAAGCTGGCTCATGTTCAGCTGGGTGTCCACCAGCACCCACAGGTCCTTTTCTGCCAGGCAGCTTTCCAGCTTGGCCATCACCTTGTCAAGAGGGAAGTGGGTCCAGAGGGAAACCCATTTTCCATAGTATGATTTCCATCATAGGTTTCCATGATGATTGCTCATCTGGCAGTGGCAGGCCTACTCTTGTTCACACCCCAGTGATCTGTGGGGTTTCTAGGTCATACCCTTTCTCAGGGCATCTGGTGTCTTCTTAAGCATGGCTGTTGGCCAGCAGTGCTTGGGAACAGCCAGTTCATGCTGTTTCTGTCCCTGACAGGCTGCCGTCCCTATTCCATCCCACCCTGTGAGCACCATGTCAACGGCTCCCGGCCACCGTGCACTGGGGAGGGGGGGGAAACCCCCAGGTGCAGCCGGCACTGTGAACCTGGCTACTCGCCCTCGTACAAGGAGGACAAGCACTATGGTAAGAGACGTGGCCTCCAACACTGGTCCTAACAGGTAGCTTGGTGGGGTTAGCAGGGTTGGACCTCTTCCAAGGTCAGCTGGTGGTTGTCTTCTGTGCCCTTAGGATGGGTGGTCCTAAGCCTGGCATAACATAAGCCTGGCAGATGCTCAGTTGCTATTTGCTCACTCAGCTGAGATGAGGGAACTGATTTGAGTCCTTGTGATGCACATGCCTGGTGCTGAGCCCCATGGGAGTTTGATGTCAAGGCCACCTCCTTCTTACTCCTTGGTGGTAGCTGGTCCTATACACATAGCATAGTCTGGCTGCTTCTTGGAGATTTTGTCTTAACTTTGAATAATACGGGTTGTTTTGGAAATGAGGATGTACAAGGTGAAAACTTCCCTTCCCACCACAGCTGTCTGGAATAGGTTTTTGGGTACTGAACAGGACTTGGGTTAAATCCTTCCCTCTGGAAGAGGGATGGTTGGAGCCCACGTTGCCTGTCTGGCTGCATCAGTTTCTCTGGAGCAGCTGAGTTTGAATTTAACCTTAAAGTGGAGAAGGCCTCTCTCAGGGGCATGCTGAGCAGTCTCTTCAGCTGTCATAAGACCTGTGTAGCCTGATGGTGCCATACTAATGGTGGGACTTTTTTCCTTCATAGGCATCACATCCTACGGTGTCCCCCGCAGTGAGAAGGAAATCATGGCTGAGATCTACAAGAATGGCCCGGTGGAAGGAGCCTTTATTGTCTATGAGGACTTCCTGATGTACAAATCTGGTGAGCATCAGCACTGAGGCTGGAGGGAGCTCTGTTCCTTATTTCATCCACAGGGTCTGTCTTTTGTGGCCTTTGTCTCTCTCCTCAAGTCTGAAAGGATTCAAAGCTTACAGTTGAGTACCTGGTGCTGTAAGAACATGGGCAGAGCCCATCTCCCATATCCACTGGTTTATAGCAAGGGAAATAGGTGCTTGGGACTGGCTCATGGAGGAAGCCCCAGTGGTGAGCCCGCAGAATTGCAGCTGGGATTTTACATACAATCCTGGCAGACAGCTCTCCTCATGTGGACCTCAGTTTCCTGTTCTGAACTGCTTGGGCTGTGGCCACCTTGAGGACCCTTGCCCAGTGTTTCTGGGTGTCCTCTGTGCTGAGCTGCTGTTCATCAGCCTTTCCTCCAGACTCTACACTCAGCTTCAGGTTCACATTTAGCAAAAAAAAAAAAAACCACCCACCTTCTCAGCAGCTCACTGGGCTTTGATATCGAATGTCTCGCAAGCTGGCAACGGCCTGAAGTGGGAGGAGATGTGGTGCCTGTTGACATGTTGGCGTGTTGCCTTGCAGGCATCTACCAGCACGTGACCGGCGAGCAGGTTGGAGGCCACGCGATCCGAATCCTGGGCTGGGGGGTGGAAAATGACACTCCGTACTGGTTGGCTGCCAACTCCTGGAACACTGACTGGGGGGACAATGGTGAGGCACCTCTGGGTACTGATGGAGAAAACCCTTTGCCCATTCTTCTTGTTCTGGTAGAGTGGTTGACTTCTGCTCTTGGTGTGCTTCCAGGCTTCTTCAAGATCCTCCGAGGAGAGGACCACTGTGGCATTGAGTCAGAGATTGTGGCTGGCGTCCCCAGGACGGAGCAGTACTGGAAGAGGGTGTAACTTTCTTGGTCAAACCACAAATAATCCTGAGTCCCTGATGCTTTTAACTGATAGTGGGTTGGGTGCAGAGCTCCCCCCCCTTTTTAAGAGACTATAGTTGAGGTTACTTTATTAAAGCTTTTTATCTTTTTTTTTTTTTTTCCTTTTTTTTTGGCTTTTTTTTGGTGGAAACCTTGTCTTTTTTTGGGCTTGTTTTTGCCGGGGGAAATTTGTTTGCAAAAAAGAGAGGCCTGGTCCTGG
>JANIJG010017844.1:6303-21266 GCA_024611175.1 Megaceryle torquata | reverse complement strand
ACCCCCCACCCCGCTGCCCTTTAACAGTTCCCCATGTGGGCAAGGCCCTCAGCAAAGGGAGGAAATTTCGTTTTAAGCAAATAATTCCATGGTTGGGATTAACTTTTATGGACTTTAAATGGCTGTTTTCTATAAATCAGAGGAATTTAAAAGGTTATAAAAATAATGAAGCCCTCTAACAACTATTGTAGCAAACATCTGTCGGCAGTTTGGTTTTAAATGATATACACTTAAAATTCCTACAGAACTCCATTCCTCAGTATAAGATCTACTGTGTTAGAGTTTTCTTATCACTTAGATGCCATGTCGTGCCTACCTTAGTTTTATTTCATATTTAATCAAAGCATTCACAAGAATGTGCTTTATATTTTCTTCATTTTACATGAAAGATGTAGGATTAGATGCAATGGTAGTACCTGAAGTGGAGTAGCTTAAACTATGATGTACTGCAGATCAATAACCTAATGAAATCTGCAGCCTTTCTAAGAAGAGAATGTGTGATAGTTTTGCAAGTAGATGTAAGAAATTAACTATATTTTCTTCTCATTATTTTTAAAATATCAGTGCTGACTGTTCTATTCTGTTATCAATTAAATGACAAACATACCCTAATGCCAATTTTCTACATTTAAAGAAAGAAGCTCATCAGAAAAGTTCCTTTTTATCCCAGATCCATGGATATTTCTGGCTACACTCACACTAGAAGATTCTAGCATGCATTATCCATAGCAGATGCTCACAGCTGCATATGCCATAAATAAAATCACAAAGTGAGGCAACGTATGTGTTTGTTAGGTGTTTACAGTATGGACCATTGCTTCCCCAAGATATTAACTGCATTAGGTCAGAGAAGTTGGTCTGTCTGTGTTCCAAGATGAAGCATGAAGCACAATGAGATGAATTTCAGCAGAGGGGAGGCCACAGCCACACTGAGTGTACCAGGTTATTGAAGGTGTCTGGCCTTCAATATGAGTAAGCATGTTAAACCTGGTACTGTGGTGCAGTCTAGACACTGCTGTAATGAACATGATGATGCCTCCTTAGGCAAGCAGATAATAAACTGCCTGCCTACAAGGTTTTATTTTTCTGCTAGGGAAGGCAGCTTTGACTTACCTGTTAATTGGTCCTGTCACAGGGTGGTTAAACCACTTTTTGCACCTCAGCATGACACTCAAAGAGACTTGCCATCAGCCTCACAAAGGAGTCCCGAAGTGGGAGGCATGTTTAACAATATGAACTGATACAGAAACACATTGAGAAAAACAGCTTCCACAGAAGACAGGATAACCTGCCTGTTTTCCAGTACTGGCTGCAAAGGGTGTGTGAATGAACTGAAGCAGCAAGATTAACAAAAGCAGAGACGCACACAAAAGGAAAAACAGAGACATTATGGTGTTTCTAAAAAAGAAGGACCCAAATTAGAATTCAGCAAAAAGGGCAATCTCAAAGAAAAATACATTATGTGACAGTGTTAATTACAGAATGCCATGGTGAAATGCACACAGCTCTGCAGAGCCTGTTTTATGTCTGCTTTCTTCACATTAAGAACACTGGCAGACAGAAGAAAACCCATGCATGAGGGGGAAGACTTTTTTAACAACAGAGTGAATCCCTGCATGCAACTTTCAACACTAAACAATTGTGGTTTTAATGGTTTCAGAAGAAGAATGGTACAAAACCTTTTTTTTTTGTCAATGGAAGATGACTAACTAGCACTTAATGTCTTCTGCGGCATGCGACTGTAGATGGCAGATCAGATCCTCCAACAGGATGATTTACAAAGCTGGAAATAAGAAATTTCCTCGTTGCTATCAGAAGGAGCCCCAGATTTTGAAAGGTGACACTGTAGGCTTCCAAGAATGCTTTGCACAGGAGAGATGGACAGAAATATTTGCAGAATACATTAGTCTTTCCTCCAAGTATTGAGAAGAGTATATCTGTAAAAATAACTAATACGACAAAATCAATGTCAAGAGGCTTGGTGAGGCCACAAAGTAATAAATTTAAATTACATTTAGCAGTTGAGTTTCTGGCAGCTGTCTGCTCTTTGGGAGACACGGGAAACAGGGCAGCTATTTGGTCATTTTAAGCTGGTATTTTCTCCCACTGAACCTTGGGCTTTGGAAGCACTCTAACATTTGAAGAGGTCATTTGGAACCAACCCAAGACTGGAAACTGAATGGCTTGGCAGAAGGAGTGGGGTTAGAGAGGGACACTAGTGAAAAAGAAAAATCCAAGTACACCAGCAGAGCATTAACTTTGAAATTCATGGTCACCTTTGGGAAAAGCAGGCTACCTGAAATAAAGGACCAAATAAATGCGTATTGCACACACCTGTCCATCATTAGCCTGTCAATAGAAACACAATTTTGGTTTAGATAAGAGTAAATTCTTTGACACAGAAGGTATTTGCAATCAGGACAGTGGGGCCATTCTACAAAGCTAAAGCCTTGGAAAGCAGCATATAGGCAAATGGATCCACAGCACTTTCCAGGTACATATAAGTACACTGATACAAAGGCATGTGGCATGCAGGATTTCTTAAGTCACAACAAATTTACACATCCTTGCTGAGGAAACTCTTGGGGTTTCTCATGCCTCCTCTACCTTGCTTTATTTGGAAACAAAATAGATAGCAGGGGAGCATGATTCCCAACATTTAGACATTTCCTTGTTTAACAGATTTTCTGTAACGTATCTTATTACTGCATCAGTAGAGTTACTTCTGAGAAAATTAAGCTTATAGGAGTCAAAGTCGTCAGGGTTTTGATAAATATGCAGTTATTTATATCTTGAAAATCTCTCAGCATGAACCAGACTGGAATGGATATAGGATGCACAAGTTTCCTTCAAATTGTTTTCTCCTATGTCTTAGAGATGAAAAATAAATAACTTTGGGGAAGGGAAGAGAAACAGGCAACACACCAAAAAGATAAATAGCACTAAGAGTTTAGATTATGTTTATAAATAAATAAATAAGTTACACAAGCCTTCATTATCTTAAAATATTTAATTAAACATATTGTTCTGGTGTCCTGATAATTGGTAAAAGCTGTTCTCCTGAAAAGTTATTTCTTGTTCCGGCACAGCAATGGCTAATTCACTTTTTTTTGTCACTTAGCAAAAGATCAGTGCTCTTTCCAGTGGAGATTTCATGGTCAGGGATGTTCAAAATGACAATTTCCTAAGGCTAATAAAAAGAGGGGAAATTGTTACTGCTTCTTAAAGAAAAAGACTGTAATACTGTCTCACCGGGTTAGCTCCCATCAAAACAATGATGTACAGTCCTACTACCAGCACCTGCAACACATCTATGTGGCTCTATCTACATTAAGAATAAACTTCAAGGTTATCTCCTTCCCCATACAACTTGAAAAATAAGTGAAAATCTTGGCTGGCTGGTCCTGGGAATGCATCTTTACATAGATTACTGACTGTATGCGGTTTCAGACTCTGGATAGATTTACTTATAATTAATAAATTAGCCTGATAATTCTTTTCAGAGAATGTCAAATAATTCCAATAAAACCTTTACAATTAGGGAAATTATTTCACTAACAAGCATTTAGATTAGTTATGATGAAAACCTAAGCAGACACTGCATTTAATTAAATAGAATACTTTAAAAAGCACATATGTAAACCTTAGAGATGGTGGCTCATCTGATGTGATGAGAGAAAGTTCACAACTGAAGATTAAGCTAATCCCCCTCTTGCATGGTGGTAAACATGGATAATGCACACAGATTCATTTTGGCCATGCTTCAAACTTCAAACCCTTTGTTCTTAAGCCTCACAGGACAGCTTTGAAGTTGAGGATAAAGCTCCTCTAGCACACCATTACCAATGAACAACCTTCTGATTATAATCTCATGAAAGTGTAATCAATAACTTACACAAGTTAAAAGCGTGGCAAACAGCAAAGGTCACGTAATTGGGCCTTTATTGAGTCCATGTGTTTCACTCTTGGCTTTGACTGGCATTCCCATATAATAAATATCTCTCCTCAGAAAGTAAGCAATGAATTTTCTCAAAAGTTATGAAATCTCACAGCAGCTTCTGTCAGACTGGAGTCCTTCTAGGGTCTCAAAGGGGGACACTTCCACACAAGTGACAGAAAGTTTGTAGCACCTCTGAGTGTGAGTTTCTTTATTTACTGCTTAGTAGATAACGGTCTTCAGCCTTGTATTCGCTAGCAAATGAGTGTTTAAAAGTTACAGTGAAAAGGTTTTTAAAAATATGCAACTCTTTCCTGACTAGCTGTTATAAAGACTTCCTTAACACTGTTCTGCTTTGACATCTGCTGCATGGATTTTTCAAATTACTTTTTTTTTAATATCCAGAGGAATTTTATTCTTGTTTTACGGATTGCCATTGACCAAAGCAAATTCTAGATACTACTGTGAAAGAAGAAATAAATTTGTTATTTAAATAGAATGTTTAATCAGTGTATCTGAAAAGGAACTTGTGAGTGCTGTTGCACTTGAAATCACACTGATTTGTCTACTGAGATAAGACGTGTATGTGGACATACTGCTGAGATATTCCCATGTACCACACAGGCCTCGATATAGTTATGTCCTTCATAACTATACTTTGAATTTTTCAAAGCAAGATGGACTTATCTTCATAGTAAAGTGGGGAAGTATTACATAATCCCCAGTTTCTGATGAGAAATCGAACAGTTTCTACAAAAAACTTTCTGTCTCTTAGGCTATTTCCATAGGCAGGGTCTGAACAGCTTAATTCCTGAGTTACAGTACCAATCTCACGGGGTCCAGTCTTTGGAGGTCCAATGCATGGTCCAATGCATTTCCCAGCATTTACATGAGGTATTTTCTTTAAAGCCAGCTCATCCTTGACTCACTGTACACTCAGAGGAGAGAGATTAGCATTTGCAGAAGAAAAGTCAACTCAGCCAGAGTCTGATCTACCTGGTGTCTTAAACTGCCTTTCTCTCTTTCCCTGGGTGCAGATGGAGCCTACTCACAGCATAGGCATCTTCACATGCCCTGGACTCTGCCGACTTTCTTTGCACTGGCTTGCTATGAAAGTCGAGTCAAGTCCTGAATTTAACTGTGGCACATGAGCTGCGCTGCTGAACACAGACAGGTCTCTGCACTTGGTATCATTTCACTGAGTTTTAGCAGCAGTTTTTTGGAGAAATCATCTCATCAGAAATGTCTTCCTTCTTCCCCTATACACTGCTAGTGTAACAATTCTTTCCTGCTATTCAAGGCCTGTCCTTTCTGTCTTCCCCTTCTTCTTGTCACAGTCTTTCTTTAGAGAGGATTCAGATGATGAACATGGCTGTCGTCCTTTTCTTCAATGGGATTAAGATACAATCCTGGCATTTTCTAGGTTAAAAGTTTTGTGCAGATGTAGTTGGTGAAAGACAAAACCAGTGTTCTGATACAGGCAGTGCTGGCAAGACCAGGGCAATCCTCCATCAAAGGAAAATGAAAGTAATTAGGAAGAGTTATGACAGTCAGGGAATCCTTTCCACACATTTGCAGAAATAAGTCCTACTCAGAAAGGTATGAATTTCATTTTGGACAAGCTACACCCTTCTATTTTTATTTTTTTTTTAAACTCTTAATAACTGGACCTAACAACTGTCAGTATAAATCCTGACAGGGAGTGTTAGCAGTTGAAAGTTCCCTGGAAGAATGTTTTGCAGAGACCGTAACATCACTTTTATTTGAGAAAATGCCAGTGGGTCAGATCAGCTTCACACACAAATGTATGGACCTCCACAAGCCCAAACTTAACCTCTGATGAAAAAACAGCCTAAGTCTGGTGACAGCAAAAGTCTATACTTGTCTTTGAGACTGTTCCACTTGGGATTAAAGATTTTTGCTAAAATCAGAAATTTAATTTATTCCTTGATGCACAGCTATGGTAAATCTGGTCTGTTCTTGCAGACCGAGGCCAAATTGTCCTTTTTGTCACTTAATGCATCCCAGATGTGCTGACAATCCCTAACTTCTGTTGGAGTCAAAGGCTGCTGGAGGTTCTCCAAATCCCCCAAACCAACATTTATTGACTAAATGCAGTAAGTAGCTCTGGGCTGAGTGTGGTCCATTGTAGTTTCAGGAGGAAACACTGGAGCAAAACAAGGTCCTGCACTACAAACCTTGCTGAGCTGTCAGGCCTGCTCTTTACAACTCTACAGGGCATAGAAGTGCAGTGCTCAGCACAGCAGCCTGTGGGTTAAACTGTTCCTGTCATCTGCAGTGGGACTCACTGTGACACCAGTCAGCTCAGTCAATTTTGTTGAGTTATGCTTGAATTTCTGTCAGTAAGAAGATGGCTCGGGTTTGGTAGTTGTTTCTGGTTTAGTTTGATTTGCCACATTTTCTGTAGCTCACAGTACTGGGACTACACCAGGGCAGCTCAAGGCAGCCTAAGACTGCGATGTCGCAGTCCTACCCTCTTCAGATGTGGCTGTATGATGAGATAACCAAGAGTGCAGCTCAAGTTAAAAATTAATAACTTATTTCTGCAGGGCTAGTTTCAGCCAGAGCAACTCCCCGAGTGGCCACACAGTACTGACACAAGAAAGAGATTGGAAAGGTGTGACCAGGGATGGGAAAAAAGATGGGACAGTGTCAGCTGCTAGCCTGGCTGAAGTTGTTGTGGAACAGCACTGGAAGCAAGGTGAAGTGCTCCCGTACCATTGGCAGACATCAGCTTTTCTCATCACACTCTCAAATTTCATTTTCCTGGCATAAAGTAGAAACTGAGCTAAGAATCATCAGTGAGATGATGGTTCCCTTCAAAGTACTACTGAAACCAACAGAACCTGGACCCAGAAAGGGCATGTGCATTTCTAATGGCACTGCCAAAGCCATCAAGCTATTGTGTGGCCACAAGGCTTTTTATCTCTGAGAAAAATAAAAAACCCAAACACATGATTCCACCCTCAGAAATATGATCTTGCAGTTGTTCATTAAGGTTATACACGGGGAATAATTCAAGTTGACTCATGTTTGTCATGTTTCTCCGCTTGAGGCCACTCATATTAATAGGTTTCTTCAGAGCAATACTAGACTACAAACCTTTCTGAAATATGATCAAGGAGCTGTAATCTTTAAAAGCAGTATGAGATACCTCTCAGGAAAATGAGACAACACACCATGTGTTGCCTTCCTGATTGTGGCACACCACTTAGGTGTGCTGTGCAGCTGAGCTGAGGATAGATCATCTTGTCACATCCTAGGAAAATGTCATACAGAGACTTACAGAAGAGACTGGACAAGGATGCTGCACCAGGAGACTTTTGTGATCATACCAACCATATATATAGTTTGCCAGTGAGGAAAACCACTGGTCGGGGTATGTATGACCTGTCTCAGATAAGGATGATGCTGTTCTGGTGAAAAGGCGAGGCCCATGCTTTGCTGCTTTTGCTCATGAGGTGCTCAGGCAAACCAGACTGGAACAAGTGTGCTCCTGAATCAAGGTAGCCTGACACTCCTCTAACAGCCTTTGCCATTAGTGTGGTGCACACAGCATATGGGCTCCCTCATGTGGATCTCCTAAGATGTACCAGAGACCATGCTCCAGAGTGCTGCAGCAAAGGAAGATACCACACAACCAGCTCTCTTCAGATCTGCTTGGAAGAGGGAATCTCCCACACCCTCCCCAGAGTGCAGGGAAGGAGATCCTGTCTCTGCTCCACTCAGAGTGAAGAGACATGCTGCTGTTTAGACAATGGGGTTAAGTTTATGCAACATGCAAACTATCTGCAAACTTCTAAATCTCTGAGGAACAACGTGAGTTTTTTTCCTAATCCTTTCTGACTTTCAATCTTACACAACTCTACAATTCTCTACAACTACCTGAAAGGAGGTTGTAGTGAGGTGGGTGCAGCCTCTTCTCTCAAGTAAATCACGACAGGACTAAAAGAAATGGCCTGAGGTTGCACTAGGGGACATTTAGATTAGATATCAGGAAGAATTTCTTCACTGAAAGAGTAGTCAGGCGAACAACACACCTCAGTTAGAATGTCTGTTTTCCAAGATATATAGAAAGGAATGCTTAGTTAATGGTTCAGATTTCAACATACAGATTGTACAAATTTTAATCCAAGGCTTTTTCTTTTTTAAAGAAATGTCTTAAAATATTTTCTATGAATTGAGAGTGGTCAGTAGCTCATCTTGTGCTTGACAGAAATATAATTTAGACTTAACCACAGGAACTAATTTAAGTATACCATTACTAAATCTGACTTATCTGGCAGTCTATAATCAGAGATAAAAAGCAAGCTTCACTTAGACATCTCTGCTGCTTGATTATTGTCAGAGTAAATGCCTATGCATTTCAAGTAAACTGTCCTGTGAATGTGGACGGGGTAGCAAAACCAGATTTGTTGTCAAGGCAAATAATAATGTGTGAAACAGTGTTGCAAGCTCTCATAATTGAATACCAGTTCAAGAAATTCTGCTCAGGTTATAAGAAAAGCTCCAGCCCTCCTTTCTTTCACCAGGCTCAGGGAAGCCCCTGCAGACTGGTTGCTTACTTCACCTTTTCCTCTCCTGCGTGGAATAGTCAGACAAAGTCTGAGCTGGAGACTGGCACAACTGTCTTCTCAGAACTCAAAGTGTTAGTTTGGGGATCTTCTTCTGGTTTGACAGAGGGCGGTTATAAAGGCATCAGAGAGGGAAGAATCTCACAATACCACTTCCACAGAGGGTAGTGGCCATCCCTTTCTTGCCACCTCTCACAAAAACAGCTTTCTGCTTCCCACTCCTCAGGAGACCTCTGCCCTGGGGAAGGAAAGAAATCCTAAAGAACCTGAGTATGCTCCATCAGCTGCTTTAAACCAAGAAGAGGGAAAGACCTTACTGTAGTTACTGCAACCTTTGCAGACAAGGACAAGAAATATATATAAACCTAAAGACAGAAGTTTCTGTTGGAGTTGCTGGGGTCAGGGAGAGGTGGAGAAACATATTACATGAGAACCTGCGGAGGCTGAGAGCTCTATACCTCTAGCTAATCATTCCTCCTGCCAGCAAGATTTCAGATTTCTCATTCTTTTAAGTATTTCCTTATTAATTAAATTGAATGAACTTGTACTGCTTGATTGTATTTTACAGGATGAGGAAACCTTACTTTTGGATAAATAAAGGTCTTATATAAATAGGCTAATTGGAATGTTTTAAATCTTATAATTCTGCTTTTAGGTTTCAATTAATTGATGTCTAAACAAATCATACTAACAATGGCATCATGGCACCAACTATATAAATTATGGAGTTTACTTGACTGCAAATGTTTGGCAAGACAATTAAAAATGGTCCATTAACTAAACAGGATATTCACACTGATACAATTCAAATGTGAACTCCATTAATGTCAGGATAAAGCACAGACTTTGTCCCATCAAAGGAAAGCTTACTGTTATGTCAAGTAAAAATGTGAAAACCATGTAGCTCTTGATGGGATGAAGGCCTCTAATTTCTGGCCGTAAAGGACAGTATAAGCTTCCCCACCCTGACCCTAATACCAACGTGTCACAGCTCTGACTGAGGGAAGCAACATCTTAGGTCATAAGCTTTCAGCTATGCAACTTTGCCAGTAAAGAAATCTGATCACGGCTATGCAATCTGAATAGAGAATTACCAAAGTAATGGTCAACACGCCCTGCTAGCAAAAGTTTCCCTATGCATTTCATCTCTTGCTTATGATTACAGACCCAGGTAACTCTATTTCACCTCTCCTTCCTCTGGCAGGTGCTGGTGTACTCTGCTGTGCAACTTGCCTGTTCTCCCTGAAGGTCCCTGCATGGAATACTGCAGGCACATATCTGTGGCTTCACAAGGAAAAAATGAATTTGTTTCAGCCTGGTCACTCAAATGGACTCTGTTTCAACAGTTCAATTTATTTCCCAGAACCACTCCAAGAAAGAGAACTGGCTAAGGCTCAAACTTGGAAAAACGAAAGCAGTGTTTACTGCAGTTTAAAAGGAAAAGGCTGAAGTTGGTACTTGTACTCCTTACTGAAGGTGTTCAGTGGACTGATTATTTGCCTATGTGGGTTTTAGTCTCAGATTCCCATTGCCTGCATCAATAGTCACCCACTTGAGAGCAAGTAGGAAAAATTGCAGGGAGAGCCTATCTTCTCCTGCTTATCAACAAGTTGTGATGTCTCTGTGTCTTAACTCATGTTATCAGAAAAAAACAGGTTCATAATTGCGACATTGAAAGACCTAAACTCATTCTCTGATGGCCAGGATGGTCCAAGAGTCTGCCCACCCCTCCTCTGGCCAGCCATTGCTGCAAAGGCTGGCTCAGCTGCTCTTACTACTGGATTTTGTGCTTCAGTGCTCAGAGCCAGTGACAGATCTTCTATTAGTGGGCTGTTGTTTGGGGAGTTTTTTTTTCCCTGGTGATGGGCCAAAACCTGAGGCTGGGAGATTTCCAGGTTTGATGTCAGGCATAGTTATTTCCTTTAGGGTCGGTTGGGTTTAGCTGGCTATTTATCCAGGCTAAGGGGCAACTTCAGAGGATTTGTGGGACCAGCTCTGAAAGCGGTGTTTGGTCTCTAAGTTATTTATTGAAGTATTTGCCAATGATGGCAGCAAGTGCTGAAGCAGCTGGAAATTAATCGCCCGCTTTTCCTTGTATGGCCAAACAAGCTTGGTTCCACCAGTCTGTTGCAAAACAAAGCAAACTTTCATAGTAGGCGCAAAAAATCCAGGGGTTGTCTTGTTGTTTGGCTGGAAAGAAATCCATCCCAAATCTCTGTAAGCCTTTACTAAGGCATTTCTGTTCTGTACATGCTTCTTCTCCAAGTCAGACAGACTTGTCAGGTCACACCTGATAATTGCTGAGGCATTTTTGTGCAGCTAAGTGGTCTTCTATGAATGGACTATGAATCCACATTCTGTGGTGGATTTCAGGTATCATAGCTGGACAGAATCTTGTCAGTGTCTTTGTACAACAGTATCACCATCTTTGTTTCATTTCTATTACTTTTTCTGAGTTGGATTTCAGTTTGCTGTTTCACTGTGATTGTAAAGCCAGTCTCAGTTTTGTGTTCCTGCCTGGCCCATTTTGTGTCAATTTGGGGGATGAGCAGAGAGCAGTGGATTTTGTTTACCTTGCCTTAGTAAGGCCTTCAGCACTGTCTTCCACAGCATCCCCACAGAAGAAGTGAGGAAGTGGAATTTACCTAAGTGTGGTGGACTACTGCACTACCAGGCTCAGTGGTTTATCAGCAGTAGCATGAAGTCCAGTTGGAGGCCAGTCACTAGTGGTGCACCTCAGGGGTCCATACTACGTCTCCTACTGCTTAACATCCTCATTAATGAATTGGATGTTGTGACAGAGAGGCCAGTACACCAGAAGGTCCTGCACCTAAGGAGGAACAACCCCATGCACCAGTATATGCCGGCAGCCAAGCAGCTCCAAAACAGCTTGGCAGAAAAGTATTTGGTTGGGGTCCTGCTGGACATGAAGTTGATCATGAGTCAGTGATGTGGTCCTGTGGCAAAGAAGATCAAAAGCCTCCTGGGCTTCATCAGGCAGAGCACTGCTGGCAGGTCAAAGGAGGTGATCCTTCCCCCTCTGCTCAGCCCTGGTGAGACATGCTTGGGAGTGCTGGGTCCAGTCTTGGGCTCCCCAGTACAAGAGAGACATACACATACTGGAGTGAATCTAGGGAAGGGGAATGAAGGAATGGGAATACGCCTCACAGAAATTTGAGGACATTTCTGTTTCTCCCTGTTTAGCTCTTTCTTCTATGAAATGTAAGGAAAAAGATAAATCTTCTGTAGGTTCTTCTACAGGCTGACAGGTGTCATTAGAGAGTGGGAGGATCAGTGATGCAAGCAGAGACTCTGTAGGACCATCAGCTCACATACATCAACTACCAAGGTGCCACCATGGGGAAAACACATCTGATCTCAATGCATGCATACCCATTGAGCAAGACTATTATTTTATACAGTTAGCTCAGTTCAAAGTGTCATAGCCCAGGTTCTTGTTGTACATGTATCTCAACTTTATTTTGTACAAGAAGAGCCAATCTTTCATTAAATTATTACACATATTTTATTTATTATAATCACAGTTTATTACAATTAAGATTTCAAAATGCCAATCTCTACAAATCAAACAGAAGGGAAATAATGCAAAGTTAACTGCATTCAACAGGCTATCCAAGAGGTGATTGATGTTGTGTTTCTTCCATTTATCACTTCCAAAAAAAGCCATTTATGTAACAGAAAATACCAATAAATCTATCTTCTACTTTTACTGAAACATACACCTGCAGCAACAGGCATCTGCTACATTTCATACATATAATTAAATGCAAAGAACACGGTGTATTTTGTTACGGAAAAACTAAGTTTTGCAGTGCAACTGTCCTTTCTTTGCTGTGCATTTTGGGTGACTGCACCTTCCACTACGTCTGGTCTACAGTCTGATGTAGTGAAGAATTTGGCCACAAATAAACTGTTAAAAGCAAACAAAAAATAATAAAAAATAAAACAGAACAAAACAAACAAAAAACCCCCCAACATGTTTGAACAGCAGAATACAAGAGACTTGAGAGCAAGTCACTCATACTTGTAGCTACCAAAAAAACCCTCTTTGGAAAGTGTGGTATCAACAGAAGTTAAACATATTAAAAATTCTTCCAGTTAGTTCTTTTTATGGTTAATTCTTACTTTTTACTCCATGGCATTACTTGTAATGGCATTAACTTTAGACCACTGAGAACATACTTGGGAAACTGTCTGTAAAAAAGAGGTGATGCTGACAGAAAACATTTTCACTTCCACCAAGAAAAGGAAAGCAACATAGCCTGGATGTTATATTTCAGAAAAAGTGTTACTAACATAGAGAGAGAAATCTGTCTGTTTTCACAAAATATAGTCTTGAAGCTTGGGGTGTCCTGTTAGTTTCAGTGCTTTTCAACAGTTATGTTGTACAATGCAGCTACTACTGTAAAAGTAGTGAAAATACTTTATTACTTAACCTTTTTTATTAAGAATACATTAGAATATTTATAGAAAGGATAAACAATGAAAATGTTGAAGAATGGCTTATTTAACACAGCTTTACGCTGCTGTGTAAAAATAATAATTGTGTATTTTACACATGTACCATGCAAATTACTATGGAAACCAGATGTAGCTTACACTATAAGGTGCCTTGTAACTCATCTCTGCTGAGCAATAAATCCCCCCTTTTTCTTCTCGGCAAAACTTTGAGAAACTTTACTGCTGTTTTCTATCAGCAGATACAACAGATGGCTGGCACATGCCTGTTTTACTAAGAAAGTGGGATCTCTACAGCATTACTTTGATCCCTGGTGGCATGTCTACAACACTGAGACGCAAAATACCACAGCTGAGCAGAATCTAAATATTAAAGGTTTGGAGCTGTGCCCTTGATATGAGAATCCCCTGTCTAAAAATCATGCCCACAGTATGTAAACATCTTTGCATTCCACATGGAAATTCTGGTACAGGGGTCACAAAACAAGTATTTCCTCTGTTTGGTGACATGGAACTGCAGTGAAGGTACTACTGTAAATCCTGAGAGTGCGAGTTTATGCGATTGCTCTGACCAAACTTCCAGAACAGCTATACTTCTATTGGGAAGAAAATCCTTGATTGTGTATCTGAGACATTTTTAAGGATGAAAAGCATCCCTATAATCACTGTGTATGAATGAGAAATTTACAAAAAGTTCAGCAGTTTCTTTGAAGAAAAGTTTCCTTTGAAGAATTACATGTTTTGAAAATCAGTGCTCTTTGCTTTCCTACAGTTTATCGGGGAAATAGTGATGTTTGTATGGAGCACCCCACTGTGGCTTAACATTGGTAGTCTGGTAGCTTTCCTCTGAGCAAGGAAAAAACCCCTTTCTCCTGGCAGAGATGGATATTCCATTTCATCTTCACAGTCAGGCTACATCTCAACAATATCAGGTGATTTCAGAGAAATCAATTGAGCTACTCAGGGTTGATGGTCACATTGCTGAGTTCAGAACTAGCCTCACAGAGCTATAATTATATATAATTTCTAAGCTCCACCTTACAGTATAGAAATGATGCTAGAAAATGTACCGATGACATATACACTCTCTTTTTAAGAGGTGGGCATCTTTTTACTTTACTCAAAGTTATCAATAACTCTTTGATCAGAAGGAACCCAGCCTCCAGTGGAAACAAGTCTAATTGCCTCTTTTAAAGGGCCACAAGGACTATGTACCAGGATGTTCCCTTGTCTTTGACACTTAAGCTCTTGTGACCAGAAGCACTCCCAGACCAAAGGTCTTTCCCCAGCACTTGATCCACTTCTACAAGTATGCACATCTCCTATCATAGGGCAGAACCACCACTGCTGTATCACAAAAAGACATGCATTAAGCACAGCATAAGCACAGGCAGAAACCTAGAATTGTTTTGGTTGGAAGAGACCTTTAAGATCACCAAGTCCCAACGTTAAATATAGATATATCTTTAGCATGTAATATACGTGCAATATCTATGCACCATGAGATAGATACACACACCCTCCAGTCACATGGGTGACACCCCATAAGTGCAGCAGCACAGGACTGAGTATTCAGATGTCACATCATGGGTACGAATTCAACTGTGGAACGGGGGAGGAGCCACAGTGTATTCATGACAGGAGTAGGAAGCAAGCTGCTACAACAGTTCATCCGACCACAAATAATTTTCCCATATCTGAAAGGAAGTAAGCGGCCTGGGCAGGTGGTAGCCAAGGCTGATTATTTCTGCAGATCAGAGACTGCTACAGGACAAAAATTCCCACTTGCTTTTTGGTTTCTTTTTTCATCTCCCATCTATTAAATCAACTTGGCTGCTGCTCTGTCACTGAGCTCTTGCTTCCTGTGCAGTGATCAACCATTTTTTATGGCATGCCACCAATACTCATGTGTGAACTTAATTTTATTGCTATCAGAAGTCCCACTGGAAGTT
>JANIJG010017843.1:0-43792 GCA_024611175.1 Megaceryle torquata | reverse complement strand
TGTGTTTTTTTGGGGGGGCGGGGGTGTGGGGGTGGTGGGGGGGGGGGGGGGGGGGGGGGGGGGGGGGGGGGGGGGGGGGGTGGGGTGTTGGGTGTGTGGGGTGTGCTCAAAGGAGCTCTGCTAGAAAGCACTCTTTCAATAGGGAAGGTCTAGATGACCGGTTTAGATCATATATTGATTTTCTAGCTGGACAGAATTAGCTGTTAGTGGGTTTTTTAAACATGTTTTTGGTTCTACATGTAGTTTTTCTTTTTCCTTAAAAACTCCCCTGATAAGCTGCACACTGTGGGCCCACAGGAGATGATGGGAATGCTGTATCTGGATCATGACCAATATCTGTAGATAAAGGAATCAGAACGCTACTGGGTTTTAGATTTATGTTCCAAATACTTGGCACATTCACACACTTCACTTTAGACTGGGACTGGGACTGACTTCCTAGGAAAGAAGCAATTATTTAAAAAATTATTATTAGACTGTTATTCATGGAGCTCATTTAAAAGACGGAGGCAGATATGAGGAATGTGGAGCAGCAGAAGGAAGGCAGGGTACACTTCCAGGAAGCCCAGGCTTTAGTGTGGACAGTAAATTGTTACATTTATCTTCATTATTAAAGAGATTTAGGATGTAGACTTTCATCTGATAACTTTCATGCTGTCTCTATCACGAGCTGTACTATGACTGAATTGTTCTTTGTATTTTAAAGAAACAATTTTCCACTATTTCTTATTGATCTATCATAGGGAGCTTCAGAAACTTTCCTTTCTTAACTTAAGAACAACCACTTTTAAGTGTGATGTCTTACCCATAACCTTCAAAGCATTTATCCATCCACACAGGTCTGTCCAGAGCTGAGTTTGCAAAGGCACTTTGAATCCTGAGCTCAGAAATGAGACAGGAAAGTAAGAGCAACAGCTAGTCTTCAACTGTGAAATTATTTTAAAGTGCACTCCTGTGTTCTGTGGCTGATCTTGAACCTTTAACATAAGTGCTTTGGAGCTGGGGCTTGAACCCTAGGGAGAGAGTGGTCAGAAATTCTCCTTGAAATCTGCTGTGGGATTTAGGGCGGACTTGGAGAAAAAAAATGTGCATAGCAAGATCAGATTTAGATGTAGATGTTGTGAAATATCCAATTGCATTTAGGGCACGGAAAGGCACTGACACTGTGTTCCTCCAAACGTAGGGAGCTGCTGCATTGTGCATTTATTTCCATTTCTGTGAACAATCTGCCTGTCTTCTGAAGAGGCCAGAAATGCTCAGATAAAGACCCCACCAAGATTAAAACAAGTAACTGCATCTCCGATGTGTGGCAGCTCCCTGGCCATTGGAAGGGTGGGACTGAGGTAAAGATCTTTTCCGTGGTAAAAACCTGGGTCCATCCCCATGCAATCCAGGTCCCCTGCTCTGGGGAAAGGCGGGAGCCGGGCGGCCACTGGATGTCACTGGCTGTGCGCAGAGCCAGCTGGCAGAGCAGGAGGGATGGGGGTGGGAGGAGATGCTGGTAGGAAAGGGCTCGGTGGAGCTGACGGTCACTCACATGAACAGGATTCACCTGCTTCAGTTACAGGGTCTTCCTACAAAGGTATCTCCCGTGGAAGTGGAGCCTTGTCCCAAATCTAAGACCAGGGAGCAATAAAGAGCCTCTGTGGAGATGAATGGTGTGTTTGTGCTGCTGGGTGTTTCACCTGGGTGAGCAGAAACACTCGCCTTTCAGCATGACTATGCTCTATTTTTGTACATTTTCTGTGTCATTTCATCACCCCTCAGCTTCATATTAAATCTGACCTTTCTACTGCACTTGACTGGGGAAAGGTAATCACCTACTTTGCTTTCTTTGGGGTTATACATCATTGCATATGGCAGATAGAGAAGTGTACCTGAAGAATACAGTTACATGTGAGACTAGGCAGAAAAAATATCTGTGAGTAGGTCAGGATCTACTTGAAGACCTGCCAGAGCTGCCTGAGCACAAATATATTTTTCAAGCTGAATATTTAACTCCCACTGGCTCCTGTGAAAACTCAGTGATTGCAGAAAGTCTTTTTTTGCTTTGAACGGTGGAGACGGACTATAGTTCCCCCATGCACGCTGCTGCAGTAAGGCCCTGAACAAGCACAGTGAGGCTTCTGTGATTTATGGTGTTAGAGTTGTGGAGTTAGGAAGGAAGAAAAGGAGTGCTTCAGGTTTCACACAGTGGCTAGAGATGGATCTAAACAGCCATTGTGCAGCCCTTGGACTGGAACCGAGACTGTGTATTGCATAAAATAAACATCACTCAAAAGGAGTTCAATACCAAAGTGCAGCTTACCAGGGGATAACAATAACCTCCACAAACAGCTTTGTTAGAGCACCCTCATGGAAGCTTCAGGGACCTTCCAATTAATGCAGCTATAAATTATATGTACCCAGTGTGGATTCGATCTGGTGGCTACCGATGGGTACTCACTGCTGTAACACGGTGACAATTCTGGAACGACGGCAAAGCTCATGCAGCAGGAGAGGTGTGGGAACACGGGGTGGCTGTTGCTTGGGTCAAGCAATAAATAGCTTTCTTACAGTGGTGTCTGTTTTATATGTCCAGGAGCAGAGTAAAAGAGCCTGCACTGTGCTCAGTGTTGTTACAACTGCTTATTCTTACTGCTCTTCATAATGTCTTGACATGGTCCCATCCAGAGGTACCTGGATATTCAGGGTATTACCTCTAACGAGTGACAGAGGGGACAAGGGGCAGCTGCAACACATCAAGGGCTGGACTCCCACTGCCTTGGGCTTTGAAACCTCTTAATTAAGGTGCAGAAAGTGTCCTGGTGTCACAGCTTGTTCTAATCATTTTGCTCATGTAGAAGCTCTACTTAATGTTGAAGTGATTAAAGAATAAGCTAACTTGATACAGAAGTGTCATCCAACAAAAACAAAGGCAGTTTAGCTAAAATTGGGTTGAAAATGCTCATTAATTAAGCCAACGTAGATTTGCATAGATGTGGGCTTGCTAACCCTCTTTTCTCCCTCTTCCTACATAAATGGGACTAATTATTTCTCTAATTGTGATGTAATTGTGTGGCCTTGGGATCATTGCTTACAGATACACTTCCTCAGTGGACTCTTTTGTCTGAATCCAAGCAGAAGAGAGGGATGCTCTACTGGGATGTGCTGCTCCTCCCTTTGGCTGCAGTCTTGACCTTAAAAAAAAAAAAAAAAGAGGAAAAGAAAAAAGTGAGTAAGCTGAGCTATTTATACTTGAGATAATTATTTTGATGTGCTATGACAGCAGCAGAGTCTCTTTTCACTCGATTAATGGCAATGGAAAAGGCATTCAATACCCTTTTAACAGCATTTGTTGGCTACAATACAAACCTTTGCTTAACCTTTCAAGATGCAGGGTTTCACAGTACAACGACGGGGTGGGGGGGAGGCACAATGCTGTGCTGTGTTTCTGGTGGATGTTGGAGAAGCTGCGATGGGAGTAGCAGTGAGGAGATGAAAGGGGCTTGTTGCTATTAAAGAACAAATCCACCAATTGGTGGGAAGGCAACATGCAGCAAGTCTGTACAATGCACCGTGGAAAATTGTGCAGGTCGATACTCAGATATCTTCTAGGATGCTTGGTGGACACCAAGGAGTTTGAAGTAGTTAAAGCTTTACTATTTGTAAGTGGGGAAATTGAGGCAGAAGCAGTTAACTTGGCAAGGGTTGTCACTCTCTGGCCATTACTTACTTTGCAATCTTGTTCTGTGGTCTCTGATCCATTCAGAGAAGGTGGATTTATACTGGGCTTTTCACAAATTCTGGGAGTGGGACCTGCTGAGCAGGAAACAAAATGGGGAAGAGAGAGGACGAGAGAGAGGTGGAATTTTTTTTTTTTTTTTTTTTTTCCATTGCCTGTTACTAAAGATTCTGCAACAGAACCCCCCCCCGACCCCGAGCACCACAATGGGTTTTCTAGGTCTCTGGGGAAGTTGCTAATAAGAGCAATCCCTGGTCTCTGTTTTGAAGCTGAACAAGAAGCTAGATTTGTTTATTCTGTAAAATGCTGGTATTTAAAAAAAAAAAAAAAAAGAGAGCGTATCTTTGTCTTTTAAACAATAGAAATTTTGAAATCCTAAACTTTTATGAGTTATTTCTGGTGAAATATCACTTCCCTCTTGAAGCTCATGTTGTGTTATCCCTCCCTTATAAAATAGCTTTTAGTTTTTCTTCCTTCCTCCTTGCCACCCTCAGGGTGTTCTGCAGCTTGCCCCTCTCCATGACCACAGTACTCCTGCCAGAAGATTTGCCATGTATTACAGGGCTTTCTTCACTGGTGAAACACAGGAAGGAAAAAAAATAAAGCTTTCTCCTCCTTTTAAAGCTTTGATCGGGTCCCTGAAATCTGTGTACTTCTCAGGTTGCTTTTGGTGACCTTTCAGGCTTTCAGAAAGCAGGTGCTGTTTGTGAAGCCTTTACATGACTGTCGCTTTGTTTTCCTTTTATTTATCTTTTTTAATCATGTGGGTCAGGCAGCTGCAGGTACAGTGCAATATTCATGCGAGGCCCTGATTTATGCAGGCACAAGGCTGTGCTGTGGGATTACAGGGGACTGAATGTTATAAGCAGTTTTAATTTCTTTTTATGACCAATGGATACAGCCAGAGTTTCTCAAATATGGAATTTGTGAGAGCCTCATTCATGCGAGTTTTAAAGGGCCCCTGTATCTCCGCCTTGCAAAGCGGCTGCGCTGAGCGATGGGGCGAGCAGCCTGCTCGGCCTTTGCCAGCTAGCGAAACTATATAGAAAACCATGGCAAGGGAACTTTGTTTGACACCCAAACGGCCTTTGTGCGGAGAGCCTGAGCAGTCCTGCAGTATTTATGCAGCCCCAGCTCTTCTCGGAGTTACAGAAGCACAGAGAAACAAACATCGTGAAAGACATGGAGTCAAAAATCTTCTGAGAAGAGATTTTCTGTCCCGTAGAGTGACAGGGGTTACCTTCAGGGCTTTTAAAAGCCATTACAGTTCAAGTAAGAGAGGATACTTGTGGCAAGTCTGGACATCATTTGGCCTTCCTCGCTTCCAGTCCCATGATCCGCACGACACAGCTCGCTCCTGCTCTGACCTAATTTTACACTTTTGCATCTGACTTGCACGTCTTTTTTTCCCGAGAAGGAGCCTCTTTGCTTGCGGGACGAGCAGGATTTGTGTGCTTGGCAGCTCACCAGGCACTACTGTACACCCTGAATTTGCATTGTAGTTCATGAGACAGCCTGGCATAAAATTCAAGGCCTTAAATGCAATAATATGGCTCTGCAACATTACATGCATGGCTGATGCAGAGAATTATCCATCCCTCTCCTTCTTTGAGCATCCCACATTGAATTACATGTACCTGCATCCCACACGGCTATTTTGGGGAGAGAGATGTTTCTTTGGGAAGTTGGCAAAGTTTTTGTAGTGGAACTGGAACCATCAATATATTCAGAAACCTGGTCACAGGTACCTGATGGGAGACTCCCCCTCGCCATTGGTTTCAAATGCTGAGTCTGACAGTCTGTGACCATCTTCAGCTCTAGAGTTCCTGGGGGAAGGTGAAGGGGACCGACTGCAGTCTCCATAAGCACAGTGAGACATCATTTTCAAGCCTGACATCTTAGACAAGGCTCATGCCATGCTTAGTGCTCCCGGATAGTCAGTGTGTGGTTCTGACAGTCCTCATCTCCTGGACTTTGCCGTTGCAAATGCCTCTGAGTCCAACCCCGATGAGTGGAAGACGCACTTGTCTCCTGCAGCTCGTGTCTTCAGCTTCTATTGCTGCGGAAAGGGAGCTTTCCTTTCCATCTTCCCTCCCTGCCATGCCATCCAGGAAAACAAAAAGGCACTGCTAACATCTGCTCTTTTCTCCTCCTACATGCAGGCTCTTTCTCGGCTCTCTATTAAACCCCTTCCCACGCAGAGGCGTGGGCAGGCTTATGCACATACAGCTCAGCGTACAATTTTTCCCGTCCCTTGGGAGCAACGTTTGCAACGGTGACTGGTGAGGGTTTATTTTTGTTCTTTGCTAAGACTTTGGTTAATGGGCTTCTCAGTCTCCAAATGCACCTACAGATCTAGCGATCAGCCCGTACGCCGTGTAATGGCAGGGCTGACATGGAAGCTTATGGACATGCTGCAAGTGGGTGGAAATGGATGCAGCAACGTATGTAGAAATTTCCCATTGCTAAGCTACGCTCAGGTGCATTTACTTTTACCAAGAGGGGTTACTAAGGAAACAAGGAGCCAAGTTCTGGAAAAAAGAGCAGACATTTCTAATAAGCTGTACTTGTCCTTCATCTTTGATGTGACAGGGTCTGTTCTGTGGTCTCCTGTGATGGAAAAGTGTCTGATTTCAAACCTTGCTATCACTCTCTTGTCCCGGTCCTGTCCCTGGGGCCACGGCTGTGGCAGGGTGCCAAGCCTCCACCAGAAAACGCATGAGCTCTGAGTCACTCCTCCTTCTGGCAAAGGAAACAGGAGAATCCATCTGGGCTCGTTCCATCTTGAAGAACTTGCCATGTTTTGCAATTTGCACATTTTTCTCCTCTGATTGGAACGGTTTGGCTTTTCCCGGAGCTGGTGCGGCTTTTTGTTGCAACAAGAAAAATCCCCATCAAAATAAATTTTGCAGAAAAGTTTAATCCAAGAGATTGAAAGCTAAACAATGCCGGCTGCTGCGTGGAGATCTCTGCAAAAAAGATGCTCAGCTTTTTCCCACAGCCCTGATCAAGCCCAGTTGCCAATTTATTGGTTTGTGTGTTCATTGCATCCTAGCTGAGGCTCTCACAGGGAAAAAGTTATATTGTCAACACAGCAAGAAAGGAGCAGGGGATTGCCCTGAAGGGCAAAAAGAAAGGCAGAGGTTTGAAGGCACTAGAAGAGGTTGGACTCGCTGTTCTGGTCCCTTCTTGCAAGGCTCAGAGGCAGGTCTTGCAGTGTTGGGGCTCGGAGTGTGTCATTCTCTCAGAAGGGAGAGCGGTGACCTTCAGCCCACCCAAGACTTGCCAATCAATGGAAAGGAGTGATTTACTGTATCTGAGATAGCAATTATCCCTGGAAACACAGCAAAATGATTAATTGCACCGTGAGGCATTAATAGTTATGTCAAGAGTATCTACTTCACAACATCAAAACAGAAAGGGTTTCAAGATACAGTGTTTCTCTGTAAAAGGAAAAATACATTTTCCACATGAAGAAATAGGATCCAAATACCCAAACCAATTCTATAAAGGAAACATGAATAGGAGCAACATCATGAAGAAGGAACATTTCAAAAGGAATTATAATCCCCAACTGAAGTTCTCCAGTATAGAAGCAAAGAAAAAAAAAATTAAGTGTATTTCCTGAATAGTGTGTTTAGTCTGGGGGGATGGGACATAATGTAATTGTGTATTTTCCCACCATTTAGAAAGGAACACTTGCTCATTAAAAAAAAAAATAGATCTAAGCTTGCAAACCTGGTGTACTTTGTAGTATGATTATCTTGCTGGCTTGAAGAGTATTTAATTCAAACAAAGAAAAAATTCAAAGAGAATGTTCAGTTTATCTTAGTATGATTTTTTTTTTTCCTGTGAACACAGAAAAATACAGATAACTGTTTTTGTTGGTTCTGATAGATTCATAATACTGTTAGATTACACCCAGCCCATCCTGAAGACATAGTTCTTTTAGACTTTACTATCAAGCAATTAAAAAAAACCCCAGTGCATTGGAAATTAATTCCAGAAGAAAGGAAAGGAAAAGGTTGTTGTTATTCCACTTTAGCTATTCTTGCTAATGCTTGTGTGCAAATGGCAGTGGGGGGTGGGGGGAAGGCACTTGTAGCAACATACATTTTTTTTGCAGCAGGAAAGGGCAACGTGGACTTTATTTTTAACTGCTTCTATATGAGAGGGTCTCTATTATAACTGGTGGTGACAAATGTTGCATGTCCAGCTGTGATGGTTTCTACTGATATAAAAGGTGTGTATGAAGCAGATTACAGAGGGATTTGTGCTTTTCTTACAAGAAAACACAGATTTTTGGCAGAGCACTGAAATGCTGCTCCCACCAGACTGGATATGAAGGGCTGATCCACAGCTCAAGTGAAAAGTCCCCGGGGCAGCTGCAACTTTGCCTGCTCCTGGGGGAGAATAAACTCTCTTTACACAACTATATTTATCCGAGTGGTTGCGCTACTTTAGGGCTCTGTTTCAATTGCAGCATTTCCAAGGCAGGTCCCTGGGGGCTGTGATGTGGTTGCCCCTCCTGGGAAGTGCAGAGGTGCCTGCACTACATCAGCTGCGGAGTTTCTCCTCACTGCTGGTTTAGGACAGGTTAAAAGTGGTGGTAACAGGGCTGAAAGGAAAAATAAAGGATGTGGGGGTTTTATAGGAAGTTTCCTAGCTTGCCTTAGTATCCTATATGTTGCTTTTCAGAAGCATTTTTAAATTACCTGAAAGAGTTGCACAGTATTTCCAGCAGTCACCATCTGACCCGGGATATCAATGTTTTGTAGTTTTTAATAAGAACAAAAAAAATCCTCAGAGTAAGGTTTCCAATAAATAGTGGGTTTGTGCTTGCTTGTTTGAGGGTTTGTTGGGTTTTTTTGTTATGCTACTGTTTCAAAAATGCCACAGCTGAGTCAGTGAGCATGGTCACAGCTTCCAATTTAGTAGATCCTTCATCATTTATCTAGGGGGCAAAAATAGTGAAAATATATTCCCAAGTGACCCTGAATGATACCCAATCTCTGGGCAGGTATCGCTGTGCTGACCTCCACTTTGGCACCAGCTCAAAACCTTGCTGGACCTGCCAGACCTCCCGGGTTCACACAGTGGTCAGGATGAGCAAGCGATGGAAATATTTTTTGGATGAGCTGGGATTCCCTCTGAGATCCCAAATAGCACAAACAGTCCAGTCTCACTGTTTAAAACGACTTGAGTCGCAGAGCACAACCCTGGCCTGTTCAGCCCCCGATGGCTGTTCGTTATCCAGCAGTATCTTGGTGTTCCTGGGATTGAAGTTTGTCAATTATAGAGAAATTAAGAGTTTGTGCTTAAAAGACAACCAGAGCTTGCCAAGATCTGGCTGATATTTTTTGCCAGAAGCAGGCACAGCCAAACACAGCCCAGCTTCAGACTCAGACAGTGAGGAAGAGTTGAGAAATACTTTTTTTCTTTTTTTTTTTTTCCTTTTGAAACCTACTTGTCCAAACAAATACTGAATAACCCAGGCTTCACCTGAACGCTCTGGTTCCTTAAACAGGCGCAGCCCTAAAGCCCTGGCTGTGAACAAACATCATCTGAAATGTACGGTGTGCTTGGAGCATTCAACAAAAAAACAAAACAAAACAAAACAAACAAAAAAAAAACCCAAACAAAAAAAACACCAAAACAAAAAAAAAAAGTTGTGTATATTATTCCTTCAGCGAGGAATTATTGTTTGAATGAGGAATTCAAACTGAGGAAGAGAATTTCTGTCCTTTCTCTTTCAACTTTTAAAGGAGATATTTATTTATTTAAATTTTAAAAACTCCCTGGCATTTATGGTGTTGAAAGAAGCATTTTAAAACCAAAGCAAAGCTTTTAAGGCTACAAGAACTGCTAGCAGGGAGAAAATGCTGCTGTTTGCTCTTACCCTTGTCTTCAGGGTGAGAGCTTTTAACTTCAGCCCTGCCAAAGAGCACTTGCGTACCCTCCCTGCCCAGCTGTAGCCCTTCCCTGCTCTCAGATCAGCACCAGCACACAGCAGCCTGAATCTAAAGGCACAAGTCCAGAAGTCCATGAGCTTTTCAAGGCAAGTTTTTGTGTATTTTGCTTTTAGATATATTCAAAAATTTGTCACCTAGCAATTTTTAGTGGGTTTGGATGTTGATAGGATGATGGCCAGTGGGTTTGCCTGAGAGACCTGGTGCTGAAGCCCATGTCCTGTATGGAACGAGTCACTGAAGGATGGGTCTTGTATCTCAAACTAAGCTGTCTGTCTTCAGCCAGCACATGTTTCAAAAGCTTTTCCAGGAGACTCTATTGAGACTTCAAAACAGGATTTTCCTGCAGTGGCAACTATGAAAGTGCACTTGAGCGTTCTGCTCTGCTGCTCACAGAGCTGCCCAGTAGTGCCAGGAAGTACTAACTATGAGTCCTGGGAGCATTTCAGTAAGTGGTAGCACAGGACTCCTTTTCACTTGCCTTCTGCAAAAGCTTGTGCTGCTGTGAATTTTAATGCCAATGCTGGGAAATGCTGGCATCAAGCAAATCTTAAAGTTTGCATTTCCCCAGGCATCGGGGTGGGGGGTGGGGGGGTGGGGTGTGTGAAATAATAATAATTAAAAAAAAGAAGTGGATTTGTGTCACTCAAGCAGTGGGACAGAAGTGCACTATAAGGTTCAGCAATGCCGATCACAGATCAGCACTTAAGATTTATTTGGGCAATTATAGTTAATAGGAAATGCAAGTCTCCTACAGAAATAACATTTTCTTCTCAAGCTGTTGAGGAACACTGCACAGAACATAAATGATGATAAGGCCGTATGCGTGCTCAGGAGAATATTTGGCTGGAGGTTTGATTTTCAGGATGCCCTTTTCCCTTGGGTGCATGTGCCCTGTGTGCTCACGGTGAGCTCGCTCCGCAGCCAGGTCAGCAGTTTTAGGTTCAGAGCAATACGGGAACAGCCACGTTTCCTTCTGTTTCAGGTCACTGAGTTTTTGCATCCAAGCTCCAAATCAACCCAAGTTGACTTGAAATGCTGCCAATCCCGGCCTAAGATTTGAAAGTCTAAGTTTAACCAGGAAATCTCCTCTTGATGAAAGTCTGGGGAGGGGGAGAGGGTATGATCTCTGTGTTATGTGCGCTTCAATAATTTTATCTGCAGTGAGTTTAGCTTTCAAAAGACCTGTTTAAATAAATAAATAAATAAAAAGGAAAGGCTTGCAAAGCACAGCTCCATTTCATGTAAACTCTACCTAAACTTTACTGTTTTGTATTAAGACACCTGAGGATGCATGAGCCCTGTTTATCAAACGTTTTCCACGCTGCTGAAAACCTTCCAGAGCACCCTATCTCCTGACCAACCACCCCAATGGCACCAAAGCTGAATCGGACTGAGCTGTGCTCGTCTGAGGATGATGCAGCCACTTTGGAGAGGCTGTTCCCTATGCGAGGCCATCACCATCATCATCCTGTGCTGGGACAGGAGCCCAAAATCCCCAGGGACGCCTGTCTGGGACAGAGGTGTGAATAAGATAAGTTTGGATTTGCACAGAGCTGGTTTGGCAGGGCTGAGAAATGAAGGTCGTGAAGTAAGGGGATCTGGGGTTATTTATATGTGGGGTGCTCACTGCTGAGAGCAGCAACATTTGATCAGGGACCTCTCCCAGGTGGAAGCCCCCCGTACCCAGGGGCACACATGCAGCCTGCCCCAGGGTGCATCCATTACCAGAAAGTTTTCTCCCCCCATGGTTTGCAAAATAACCTGCTTTGGGGCTGGACTGAAGGCAAATGTGCGAGGCTGAACCTACCTGACCTGGTGGCAGTGTTGTGGCATGAGCTGGGGGGGAAAATACATGGCAAATAAGGTCCCTGGAGCTGAAACATCTTTCATCTATGTCCAAATGCTGAACTAGCACAAGTCAAAGTTTCTTTTTTGTTTTAAAGCCCATTGTGGGTTTGTGCAGTTTAATGATTTCCTCAGATTTTTTTTTTTTTTTTTTTTTAATGTTATTTCTGTTCTCTAAAGGTCCTGGCCCGTTACCTTTTATTTTTTAATGGTATTTTCTGAGCATGTTTTCAAATAAAATGTTGGTGAAAGATGCCTTGCTTAAGAGGATGGGGGTCTGAGGAGCATGATGTCCTGATTCAGCAAAAGCACTTGATTATCTTCAGTTTAATTTTACAAAGTAGTTAAGTAAATGCCTAAAGCTAGGTATGTCCTTAAGTCCACCTCTGCTCAGCAAAGCATGTAAACACGTGCTTTGCTTTAACTAGAGACAAGGGATTCTTAGCATAGATGCTTAAATACTCCCCAAACCTGGAACGTGAGCAGCTCTGACAGACAATTACCCGCATGCCTTTCTAGAACTGGTAGTTCTGTCACACTGTTAAAAACATTTCTAAAATTCCTTAAAATGTCCTATTTCTGGTAAAAGCAAGAGCAGCTCTTCCCCAGTGGCACAGGCTGTCCTACCATCCTCTCCAGTTTGGGACTGGAGTGACTATTACCAGGGCAGGGGAGGGAGAGATGCTTTTGAAGTGAGTGAAGCTTTGTGGTCGCGCTGACTGTCGTCTTGCTCTATATTTGGATGTCGTTGAACATGCAGAGTGCAGGTCCTTGCCTGAAGCCTGTGGGTGTTGGTGAAATACAGATAATAAACAGCTCATGGGATTTGACCAGAGCCTCTTTGCCAAGTACATCTGAGCCCTGTTCCCTTTGCTGGATGTGTCTGTTGTGTGGTAACACCCTTTCTGTTTTAAGGCTTCAAGTGTGTCGGTGTGTTTAGGACTAGACCTCACTGGAGGGAAAGCTCAGACCGCATATGTTCTGGGTAGAGCTTGGCAGTTTGTCAAAACAGTCAGCAGAGATGGGCTGAAGCTGAGTCCAGCAAAACCAGGCAGGTAGAGATCAGTGGGGCTTCCCTGGAGATTGCCCCTTCAGTTCCTGGGCATCTCCTGTGCTGAGTTGCTCTGAAACCTGTGAGATTGGCAGCTCTTGGACTCTCACATCAAATTATCCTGGAAAGCAGAAAAGCTCAAAGCCCTGACTGAGCCAGAAATTGGTATTTTCTGAGATTCAGCAACAGCCTTAAATCACAGCTTCCGTAATCCAAATTTGGAAAAAGTGCCATTCGTATTTTGTTCCAGAGTTGTACCACGATGCAGTCATTTCACAGCTGCCATAAACACAGCACCAGTGGCCAGAAGAGGTGATGCCATCTCTGTGTTTTATTCTGGTGCATCAGGCACCATCACCCACGTGAACTGGCACTCGGCAGCCGTGGGTAAATAAAGACTTTCCTTCTGGATTTAAAAGAAAACAAAACCTTTAAGAAGAGGGCGCGTGACACAAACGTCTCCCTGCCGTCTGCTCCCACAGAGCAAAGACTGCAGGGCACAGATGAGTGTTGTGGGTGCTGGCTCCTGTCCTGTGCTTGGAAACTGAAGGGACTATGAAATGCAATTATTGCAGTGGTGCTTTGGGTTCATTTCGTGGTGCTTTGGGTTAAAAGCTACGTTTTCCAGTATAAGGAGTCTCCTCACACCCTCAGATAAAACCAACTGCTGATCATGTAGTTCTAGTGCCAGGTGATGGGCTGGGGACTGGGAAAGAAGAGTAAATGGATAAAAAAAAAAAAAGTGTGCCAATTTTCAGATGGGGATGATCCAAGCACCACAAGAAAGATCAGATCTATTTCCAGCTGTCTCAGCCAAAGCTCATCCTTACTATGGGACAAAGCATAAGTCTAGATCCAAAGAGCTCTCAAGTCTTTTGGATTCAGGAATCCACCCTGGTTGTTGGAGACATCGCTCCCTCCTCGCCTGTCTAGTCCCCCGTTGTTTGTCTTGCTTGTGCAGCTCTATCAGTACAGACTGGGTTTTTTTGGTTGGTTGTTTTTTGGTTTGGTTTTTGTTTTTTTTTTTTAAACCAAAGCACGGGAGACATTTAACAAATCACATTTTTCTTCAGAACACATTCCTTCTCTGCAAAGCTCTTGGATATTCCTATCTTTTTAAAAAGTCTTAAAAAAAAAAAAAAAAAAAAAAGTTGTTTGTGGTGCTAACAGTATGGAATGAGCTAAAGCTTTATGCCATTTTTAGCACTCTTGGAACAGAGAGAATTGGAGGAACTGAAAATATATGCTTAATCGCCCCCAGGAAAGACTGCCATAATATTTTGGGTTGCATAAGCAAACTAAATTGGAAATCTGGAATCTATTCAAGACCTTTTGATCAGGGAGCTTTGCAAGTGCAGAAAAGTAAAAACACAGACAGATGGGGATTAGAGTTGAGCATCAGGAGAATAATTTCCTCTTTTAATTTCAGTTCCGCCAACATATAAAAAGCATTAACAATCCAGTTACGTAACGTGCGTCAGAGCCCAGCTATACGGAGCAGTAACGCTCGGTGTAATTAAGCCATTACACAGCCTGTGTTTGCTGCATGGAGGTAGAAGTCTCTTTGCACAAGCAAACGAAAACCCCCTCCCTTTCAAAAATCTGGGCAAATGTCCTGGCCAAAATTAGAACCAGTTATCAAGACTAATAGGAGCTGCAGGGGGTTCAGGGAAAATTGAAGCCTGCTCTGAGACTCTGCTGGGTTTACAAAATCCAATTGACAATCACTTGCAAACCCCAATCCACCCTATTTTCTCTGTCTTTGTTACTAAATCAGCTTCAGTGGGAGCTGGGAGATTAGGCTGAGGAGCAAGTGGAGATAATTTTGCTGATTGTTTGACATTGGGATCAATACTCCACGATACACTTTGTGTTATTCTAATAGTAGGATCTTTGAAAGAAGGCACTGCAACATTTAGAGGCTGGCAAGAGCCCCACAAATTGGAGGTTGCAAAGGCTGGCAGAATGGATTGGATTTCTGTTCTTGCCTGGTTTGTGCTTCTCAGGGGATATTTTTGCATACAGTGGCTGGTGCAGAGTGATGCAAAATAAGTGCTAAGAGGATGGTCTAAATAGGACCACTTACAGTTCAGGATCAACTAACTGGACATGGCTTCTGAACAGGTTTTGAAGAGTTTCTGATACCCCAGAATATCCATGTTAAGAAATATTTGCCCACTGGGATTAGCTCCCTAGACTGCTGATGTCTGCAGCCTTTAGATAAAAGCCACTTCTTCCAGGTAGCTGTTTTCTTTTTTTTTTTTTTTTCCCAAGCAGATTTAGCTGCTGTTACTTTTGCTTGCATTTCACTCTTATTACGTGAACTTAGGTGGGAGTAAGACTGAGATTTCACAGGCCAGTTCTGCTTCTCTTCATTTCAATTAATACTGCATATGGGAAGACATCTGTATTTTTGGCAGTGCTTTATGATAACTCTGCATAGGCATGAGCTCAGAGGAGCCTGGAGGGAAGTCTCTGCAGAGCTTTTCCTCCTGCCCCTGAGAAATCCCAAACTGGCTGAGACAAACCCTTGGAGCTCTCACACCACAGCCCTCACCCTGGCCCCTTGGGGAGGGATATGGTGAGGAAATCCCCACCTCCTGGCAAACCCAAAACTGGTAACCTTTGCAGACTAGAGCTGCTTGAAGGCTGCTGTTTTTAGGTGCTGCACTGGGCTCAGGATTTGGGAATATGCAGTTGCCTTTCATACCAAATCGCTGAGCAGGCGTCGAGCCCCGTCGTTCATTGGACCTGGGGACTGGGGTTATTTTTGGATCACAAGAAGATCACAACAAGAAGAGTTAGTCATGTGTGAGCAGTACTCTCCAGACTGATTTGCCACAATAAATAAATAAAAATAAGACAGAAGCATTAAAAATTTAGTTTTACACATGACTGGCACGTCATTTCCATTCAAATGGGTTATACCGTAGGTGCACATGAGATCACAGGCTGCTATTTAAGGAGGAAACCTCTACTTACATAAATGTCTGATTATGCAACTGTCATGGAAACCAGAGATGACAAAGATGTATTAGATTAGCTTGTCCATTCCATCAGAGTGCAGGATTGTTCCTTGTAGTTTATTTTTCGCTCAGAATTTTAAGAACTGATGGGTGGCTGCTGGATGCCTAGCTTGAGAAGAAATGATTTATAGTATGAGCTGATCTGTCACTTTTCTAAGGGTGATTTGCTCTGGGAACTCAAGAATAGAAGTGCTTCAAGTCACTGGTCGCATCCAACGATCCTCGCACCAGCTTTTGGTCCATGCCTGTGCTTATATTTTCAGAGTGCCATTGCTTTCATTACTTTAGATACCTGCCAGCATCTTAAAGGATATTTTTGAGCGTTCTGCCTGACCTTTCTGTAATTTTCATCCCCTAACACTGGTGTCTTTCCAAATAATGCTCCATTTTCTCTGGTTTTGCACCCTGCCAGTGCATCCCTCGTTCACTGTTGTTGCTTAGCCAAGCTATACAAATTTAGCTCTTAATCTTTTCTCATAGGTCAGTCTTTCTATCCACGCTCATTTTTGCTGCTGCACAGGGAAATTGGTGGAGATTAGTATTTTAATCTTCTTTCTCTGTTTAAAGAAACCCCAGGAACTGTGCATAGTGAATGGTTTTCCTGCAACTTTAAATTAAAATGTTTAAAAATAAATGTATTTATATGTTTGGGGTTTTTTCTCAACTTTCACCTCTAGTTCCTTTCTGTCATTGATTTATCTGCTCTTCTGACTTATTAGAAAATTACTTTTCTTTTTTTCTTTTTGAAAAACAGATTAAACTTCAGTTTGGTTTCTTAGCATGAACAGGGTAAAGTTGTTATGTCATGAGAGATACGGTTTAGTGTCACCCATGCTAATTCTGCAGAATTCATCTGAACTGGATTTAAACTAAACCATCCAGGTTGTCCAGTCCCACCAGATTTAGGATTTGGGAGCATACATAGAAGTATGAAGACTAAAAGATTAACTCTGCCAGTGGTATTTACCTTCATTTGTGGAAACTGGTTCCTCTTTTCTTGTGTTTTCTGCTGGCTTCACAACGTATTTGGTTGCTGTTATTTTCCTTGCAGGTTGTCCCCTTGTCCTTGCTTATTCCCAGTGGTTGCTGAACTCTTTTGCTCCCCTCTTGTCCAATTCAGATGATGATACACAACTACAATGTGCATCTTTGGTTCTTAAGATCTATTTAGGACCATGTTTAAAGAAGTCTTAAGCAGTAAATACTTTTTATCTGTATCTGGACTTTACCCAGGTTCATAGGGCAAATTTAAATTTAGGCTTCATCAGATCCTGAAAAAGAAACAGACCATGGGGTTGGGAGGTGCCAGACCCAACCTGTACCTGTTCGTTAACCATCAGTGCCAACGGGGAGGCTGACAACACTGCTGCAGAATATGGGGAGAAGCCGATACACTGATGAGCAGAAACTCAAAATCCAAAAGGCTTCACACTGAATTGTTGCATCAGGCTTATGAGCTAATTCTGGTCTTGCTGAAGTCATTTGAAAAACTTTTTTAGTGCAGGCAGGGTTCCCACTGACAATCCTGCCAAGCATCTCGGCGCTAACCTACAACACTTCTCCTATCTCCCCGTGCAGCTCTGGGGTTATTTTAGCTGAGGTTGTCAGTTGAGCTGAATTGTTCCATTATGTGGTGGCTTTGCAATGTGGAAAAGTGTTCAGGAGGGACCACTCTCTAAATGAGAGGAGAGTTACTGAGTCTTCAGGGCCAATTCAGTCATTGATTATTTTTTTTATTTATTATTTTATTTTATTTTTTTCCTGAGGTAGCTGATACAGGGAGCAATTGCCGTGGTGATTTTTCTGTGGTATGGATCTCAACTGACCATGCAGTGGAAGAACATGTGCTTATTCCACATAAAACCCCACTATGGGGCAATGCCTTCCAGCTACTGCTGAGCTGAAACAGATTTGACCGTAGAGATGAAAATTCATATATTAATGTCTCGCCCTGTATATCCTTCCATCGGTGAGAAGACAATAAAATGTAGTACTTTTAGAATGATTTATAAGACCAAAGCACTTCAACTACTCATCTTAAGTCACAGCACTAAGACTATGTATAGACAAGCAGACTTTTCTGGAGCAGGTCAGATGAGTCCCAACCTCCTCTTAAAGTATTTAAGAGAAGTCCTTAAAAGCAAGAACCTGCTTTGTTGCATTTCTTAAAAGAACAAGCTACCCCAGGGAGAACTTGCCTGGTGCCCAACCTATTCTCTGCAGCAGATGCCCACATTGCTGCTGTCCCCTCTTCCACGAATAGATACATTTCCGCAGGAATGATCCCTGAATTTCATCTGCAAGAGCCTTTGAGAGCCTTCTAAATAATTTCAGCATGAGCTATCATTAGGAAGCTAAAAATCAAAGGCATGAGGACCAGCATATTAAATAAGATGGAAAAGGCTTTCAGCAAAATGAGAACCACATTGAAGGATTTGGGAGTTTCTCCCTGCACAGATTCCGAAAGAGGTCACGGGTTCGCGGTGCACTGGCGAGCACAGAGATGCTGTGTATTCAGCATAGGCAGTAATTACATCTCCTCTTCCTAAATTATGTTATCAGGAAACATCTATATTGTTTGCATGGGTCTAGATTACGCTCTGAGAATAGAATGTTCCCTGCATAAAGAGGGCGGCTGGAGTAAATCAATGAGGATGCACTCAGAAACATCAATTAAAGGTAATACAAGTATTTAGCACAGTATCAGGGAGCTAGCAGAGTTTGAAATTCCTATTTTCCCAACCCTGCCTTCCTCCCTAGGAAAGCGACAAAGCAGAGCTACTCAGAAATTCATAAGGTTTAAAAATAAAATACTTGTCTCCTCTCATCCTTGTCGTTACTCAGGTTTTTACTCGTCGCCGTTTCCCAGCATAGTAGATGAACATAATGTTTTTCTTCAAGAGATCTCAAACTTCTGCTGGGTTAAGGGGTTGCCTTTCTGCAAGTGTCACTAGTTGCGTGCCTTGGTTTTGGGGAGTCTGCTTTGGGACACCTGCTATCTGATTTCCTGAGATGCCAAGAGCTCGCCACTGCTTCCAGCGGGAATTAAGGTTTCCCAGCCCTGTTGAAAATGAGGTTCCAGGCTCCTTCAGACCAGCACCTAGAAATTTCAGATTTTCAAAGTTAATATTTACCTCTGAATCAAAAATAAGAAATGAATTTATGATAGCAGTGGGAACAAAATCCAGACCTTTTGCTTTCCTAGTATGTAATACCTGGTGCTCATTTGCAGAAGGGTTAGTGATCTGGGTTAGTACCTTTGGACATAATTAGTATGGGAGATGAACGTAAATGCCATCAACACGTTCTCCGCTGGTCCCAGTGATTTCCTATTATTGAGGAAAATGGGAAATTAATGTGAATCTTCCTTCAGCCTATTAATTCTGTGCCCCTTTCACAGATGTTAATTCACATGTGAAATCTGAGCCTGGGTTTAAGCCTCCCCTGTGTTCAATGCAGTTCATGAACAGAGTTCTTGTTCAGGCCCATTTGTTACCTACATGACACTCATCCATCATTGTGATTGTAATGGTGAGAGGTGGAAAATTTTCCCTTAGCTACCCGGAAGAGAAAGGACCTTACGCAGAATTTATAAGCTTTTTCATCTGAGCTAATTATTCAGGAAAGGGTATTTTTCATTGCAAGAAGCACAGGAGAGCAGATTCCATTCATAACTCAAATACCAAACAGCTTTAGCACCTTTGGTTTTAGTGGATTATTTTATTCATATTAAGGTGGGTTTTTTCTGGTTTTGTTTTTGGTTGGTTTCTGGTTGTTTTTTTTTTGTTTTGTTTTGTTTTGTTTTTTTTTAATGCTTTTTCCCTTCGGGCAGAAAGCTGCTCCCTTTTCGTCACAGCCTCGATAATGAATTGCAGTGTACAAAGCCGGTCATACAATACGCAGCGGCGGCAGCGCGGAGCGAGAATCTTTGGGAAGAGTTTCCATAGAAACATTGACGTCCTCCTGGCGAACAGGACACCGAGTTCCTTCAATGGGAGGTATGGGGTTTTAAAGGAGCAGCGAGGTGGCGGGAAGCCAATCCAGCAGAGCTATGACTCTGCATCTCCCAGCAGAATAGGGGGGTTGAGCTGGTGGGAGGGAAAAAAAAAAAAAACCCAAAAACCAACATAACCCAATTACCCTCGCATTATCAAAATGTCGGATTTGATGGCTGCTGCTTGAACAGTGCTGTATATAGCCTGGTAAATAATTAAACTGCTGACCGCAGAGTGCGCGAGAGCCGGCAGCCAAAAATCATAAATACTCAAGGCTGTGAACTAGAGGCTTCTTAAAAATCTTGTCAGATTTTGTCATCGGCTCCAACCCCAAAAGCCTTAAATTCAGCACAAATCGACATGACGCAGGCATAAACCTCCCAGGGACGAGCAAGGTTGCACCCCAGCGATGTGCACCCTCCCCTTCCCTGCTTGTCTTGGAATGAGACAAGTGTTTTGCTAATGTTCCAGCTCTGTGTTTTAAATAGCCTCGTGTCTACCCAGCTAAATAGTGGCAGAGCAGCCCTGTCTGTAAGTGGCTGTTTCTAGAAGGAAAACAGTCAGAGGAAATGTTTTTGCCAGAAATGTTGGAAATCATACAAGACAAAAAGGGAGCGTGCAAAAGAATTTGCCGCCGAGCGCTCCCCGGTGCTTTTGTTCAGGCTCACAAAACGCTTTGTTTTAGGAGCAATCCCCAGATAAGATTAATGAAGGTGACGGACGTCCCTTCTCGGAAGGCGTGTGACCCACCCCCGGGCCCTGTCTGCCCAGGGATGCCAGTTGGAGGCTTTCCACCTGCTCTGGGGGCTTTGGCTCCAGCCAAATGTGCCTCAGCCTGAACAAGCAAGCAGCTGCCTGACCCAACCTGGTTGCTCTTGGCCTTCACAGCTTGCTCCGGCTCCTTGTCTCCAAGCTGGATATCTCTATCACAATTCAGACAGTTCTGCTGCAGTCTAATACGTCTCAGTTAGGGTCTTATGTGCGTCACCCTCCCAAACACCCGAGCATCTTCCTGTGGAGAGTTACAGGAGGTGAGGAGCATCTAATACATCTCTTCCTCTATTTCTCTCCAGCGCTGATACTGCAGGGGTGACTCGTTGTTTACCCAGCAAATCCCTGTGGTATGTGGTTTGCTTTGTGAAGGCGAGCTGGTGGGAGGCTGCGCTTCCCCAGGACAATGCTGAGCTGGGAAGCAGCTTTGCTGCCTGCAAGAGCCGGTGCCGTGCTCTTGAACCAGCCTTATCCTCTCTTCAACTGAGCATCTGTTACTCGGAAGTATCCTGCAATTTTGGATACTTCTGCGTACGCAGCTTAAAATCTCTCCATAGTGGTTACCAGAAAATACAAAGCATCCACAAGTCCATCCCAGTTTAACGGGAGCCTCGGGTACCCTGCACCTTTTGCAGTCTGATCCAGATAGCCTTCAATTAGGCATCAAAAGCAAACTGCTCTTGTGGGGATGCTGACCTTCATCACTTGGCCTTTGCAAAGCTCAGAGAATATGGCTATTTATACTGTGGTTATTACAATACTGAAAACTCTACTCTCAGAGCTAAATTATTGCAAATCTATAAGGTTATGATGCTACATAAAGTTCCAGTTTATCATTTTATAGCAAGGACATCCATTTATTCGAAGGGCTCTAGGTTGGATGTTTGATACAGGGTATGAAATTGTCTATTTGCAGAATGTTTGCATGGAAATTACTTTGGTTAAACCTGTTCAGCCAGATTCACTGTAGACACAGAAAAGCAGTCTGCAAGGCAGAGGATCTCAAAGAAGGTCTTGAGTCTTAGGAACTTATTCAGATTGTTTCAAAGGATGATGGCAGGAATTACTTTCAAAGGAATAGGAAGAGAGAGTAAAAAAGATCTCCATCTTCCTGAGCAGTGCCCATCTCTTTTCCATTAGTCTCAAAACGTTTGGCTACTTTTTCCTGGTTTGTAGATGCAGAAGGTTTAGAAACACGGACCAGTTTAGAATGAGAGCCATTTTACTTGAGTACTTTGTCCTTACTTATAACTTAGGTGAATTTGAAGGCTCATTACTCTTTCTTGATTAACTTCATGTTATAAGGTGTTCAGCTAGCACAGCGATGAGTTTGATTAATAACAAGGTAGGCTGGATTTGGACACCCCAGGAAGGGCAGAAGACAAACTTGACCCACACTCCCACTGCAATAAAGCAGCTGGGTCAGAGGTGGGGCTGAGGACAATGCCTGGTGCTAGAGACACAGGGACTCAGGTGTGCCCAGCATTTGGCTGACAGATCCATGGTACAGGAGGCTCTCCTTCTGGCATGGACCTATCAGTACACACACAAAAAGAGTTAAAGCAGTTAAAGCAGGGGAACACGCTGGTTTGCAGTTGTACCCTCTGAGCACTTTGATGTGGTATTTCTGCAAGAGCGAGCAATAAGTGAAATTATCTACTTGACAGATACTAAAGTGGTGCACCACAGCAGTCCTGAATTTCTTCTAAACTGAATCTTATTACAGCACCTCCTTTGCCAGAGGTGTTTTCTTTTCCAGATTACCCACAGAACGGCGGTGCTGGGCGTGCACTCTTTATTGGTGTGGTGTTTTTAACCAAGGCAAAGGCACTGCTCTGTTCAAGCTGCTTATGAGGCCCTGACTGAGTAAAAACCCTCTTGAAAGACACTTAATTGAGAAGTTGCACTTAATTCTTACTTAAGTCTTTAAGTTGCACTTAAACCTGTTGGACTTTGATCAGCCCCTCTGGTGCAGTACGGAACTGGGAGGCAAACTCATAACTTAATAACAGATAATTCCTATTAATGGCAGATCTATCTGCAAGCTGAAGGAGGGAGGGACTACAGAGACACTCACAGAACCACCCGCTGTGCTGAGGGGCTGCAGCGATGCCTCAGTGAATCCATACAGGCTCGTGCTTAGTGGAGAGATGCTACGAAGAGGTGTGCTGAGGAACGTGCTGTCGTGGTGGACTTGGCCGTGCTGTGTTAATGGTTGGACTTGGTGATCTATAAAATCTGTTCCAACCAACAAGATTCAATAAATGTTTCTGCATACTGCTTAAAACTTGGATTTGACTTAGAAAGCGAGAAGAAAGCCAATTCCCTTTCCATCCATCTTGTAGTCAAGAGCTGTCAAACACATTATAGATGTTTATATTCAGGCAGCTCCGTTTAGATGAGGAGTTAGGATCCTGCTCGATAGCTGAACCAGGAAAATCTCTCTCTGCACCTGAGCCTAGACGGTCGTTCCTTTAGGTGGAGCTTCTGGAAAACTTCAGCCATGGGGAAGCGCAGCCAGCAAATGCTGCGTGAACCCACTACACAGACCCACTCCTTCTCCTGGGCTGGAGCCTATGCAAACAGCAGGGAAATTGTATTCTCTGTGATCTATCCTTGCAGCTTTCCTTCCAGCAGATCCTGCTGGTTTTTTGACATCAGCTCCTCTACTGAATCTAGGACACGGGAGAAGCTCAATCCTGCCTTCTGGGCTCTCGCCCATCAGATTTGCAACGTTTTTGTGATACAACACTAATCACAAGCTGCCTGTATTTTGTGGCATGCTATTGGAAAAGCCTTTCAAAGGTCTCTTAGTCCTTGGTTGTTCTTTGTATTAGCAGAAAACAATTTCAATAATGAAAATGAATTCCCACTTGATCCTTCAGAATGGTGGTGGGTTTCTGTGCCTTGGACATGATACATCACGGGAGCCATTCTAAACACCTAAATTTTCTACAAAGAGCTGAAATTTGCAAATGCCACACTGGAGATCAAGAACCTGTACTACAGAAAAACAAAAAGGAAGAATAGACTTGGTTATAGATGGAAATTTGATACCAAAAATTAAGCATGGCCATAACAATTACAGCCATCTAGTGGGCAAAAGTTTTTTTTTTTAAATTAAAATAGTATTGATATTCAATTTCAACACTAAAATACTTGTAAAATTAAAAGAGGCCTAACAAATAACTTGCACAGGGAGCTTGCACCATTTCTTTGTTTTTTTTAACTATTCTTCCAGGAATACATAAAATCTTATCTTGCATTGTAGTCTGCAAATACTCGGAAAATTAGATGTCATCTGATGCTACTGTTTTGATGAGGGACTTGCTGAGACTATCCAATCAAGTGCGTTATGCTCACAGTTCAGCTGAAGGGACGGGACTGGTTTTTTTTAACAGAGATTTCCTTTCTCCAAATGGTTCATTAAATGTTAAGGTTAGATATATGACAACACAAGCTTTAAGTTATGTAGATGGCAACAAATCAACAGGCTTCACAGAGTGATTAAGGATCTCTTTCTTCAGATGCTTTGCACATATTCTTTTGGCTCTTGAAGTCATCCATCAATTCAGGAGCTCCTCAGGCTTCACAGGGTATTTTGTGTTCGATAGGATCTCTAGTGAATTCCTACTGAAAAAAGCAAATTGGAAAGTATTTCATCTAAATCTTTGCATATCAAAAGGACAAAAAAAGTACATCCCTTTCTTTATCTTACTTTTATATGGAGCATATGGACTGAAATGATGAACTTCAGATCTGAATTCCAGAAACTCCAAAGCATTTTGATTTAGCCCATAATAAAATCTGCACTGGGGTTTCATAACAATGCTTTTTAATCCACCTCAGAGGAGGGAAAAAGGTTCTCGGTGACAGGGTTTGCTCCATTAGAAGTTTTCAGTGGGTTTGTTGGTTTTTTGTTTGGTTGGTTGGTTTTTTTTTTAAGTTAGTGATCTGTATTCAAGATTTTAAAAACATATTTACAGCACAAACAAACTGTCTCAGAATAATCTCCACAGGCATTTGATTGCATGCCTTGGAGTGGAAGAACAGGCTATAGGATTTTTTAACCCTGTGACAAGAAATAACTGGCTGTGAATTTTGGAAATCCTCTTTGGCATGTGTTCAAGCCGGTATTAATGCAAACCGCCCCATGCCAATCTCCTGACTCATCCCAAACGGCAGCTTCTGACACTCATCCCATCGTCGCCAGCCTTCCCTAGGAAGAAAATAAAGCAGCTCCTCCCTTCCTTCCTGAAAGCTCATGTGCTTGACCTGCTGCTGAACGGGTGCATCTTCTGTATTTCCAAGTATTTAATTTGGGCTCTGATCTCGTGCCCGCAGATCTCCAAGGGGAGGCTGTCGCTGTAGGTGCCTGAATCCCAGGGCACAGGGCGGCTCACGGTGCATCCTTCTGCCAGCCCCAGTTTCACGTTCAGGGCATGAGAACATCTTTGCAGCCAGTATATAAAATTCTCTTTGAGCCTCTGGTGCAAATCTCTTTGAAGACAGCTATATGTCAAATATAGCATTATGTTGCTTCTAAATCCTATATATATTTATAGGACTCGATGGTCCGTATTGGGTCCCTTCCAACTCGGTGTATTCTATGATTCTATGATATATGTAATTTATATATTATTTACATAGTGTATAAATACCAAGCAACCATTATCCATAGGCAGACACTACCCGCAAAGGAAAATGCTGTTTAAATACCGCAGCCCTGCGGAATCTCGTACGTTGGATTGAATCTCAGTCCGCGCTCATTTGTGCCAATTGCGGGAGGGCTTTTTCCTCGTTCTGCAGGCAAGAGGTGAGGAGTGAAGGGCAGAGGCTCAGCTGCTCTAACTGCAAATTTCTTGACCTCTGACAATTTTGGTTTTTTTTCTAATCACAGCCTTTTCTAAGCACAGGCTGTGCAGTATAACATGCCATATAAAATCTCTGGTAGATACGGAGCTAGATTTGTGATGCAGTTACTGGTATTTCATTAACCTTTATCTTGACAAGTGGAAATAACACGCTGTGATTCAGGGTAAATTTTTCACTTGCAGAGAAAAATGGTGCCAAAGAAAGCAAATGGGCTAGAAATTAATAAATACAAATCTTGATAGCAAAAATCAAGTTCCAGATGGATTTGGCCTCTCGCGCATGTTTTGGATGCATTGGGCTGTTGTGATGATGCTCTGCAGAGCACGACAGAACCGTGGCATGCACATTGCTCAGGATTCCACAGGCCACCACAGCCAGCACTGGGGACAGCGGTGCCCCCCCTTTCTGGCTTCTTCCCCTGCCTTTTTCACCCATAGGAAGACATGGGCCTCAAGTATTGACCACCCCACCTTGGCTGTGGTGGACATGCTGGTTCTACAGCCCTGTGGTCCCACTGAGCTCAGCTGCAAAACACTTCTTGCTCTGCTCACAGGCTACTTGCCCTCACAGTCCCAGCGGCGTGGGTATGCAACCACTGACCCAGCAAAACCCCAGGGAAGACCTTTTCTAGGAGGGCCTGAGCTAAATACAGCTTCTCGTAGACTGCAGACTTGCTGGTGGCCAGCAGAGTCCCCCAGAGGAGACGAGAGAGCTGGTGAGTAATAAGGGTAACATGTTTTTCCAAGTCAAAAGCAGCCTGACTCACCACTATTTTGTTTCTTTTATTGTTATTTATATTGCTCTGATGCCAGACAGCAGATCTCAGTTATTGAGCCCAGGGTTTTATCACTATATAACAAGAGAAAGTGCCCTCTGAAATGCTTCCAAACTAAATCAGTAGGAGGGGAAAAAGAAAAAACAAAGTCGTTTGCTCACTGCTGCCCTGTAATTCGGGGCTGAAAACCTCCAATGCTCTCCTCCTAACTAAGCACCTTCACTCACCCACGGTGGCTTATTTTCCAACCGGCCTTGCCTCGCTCTAACCTTAGGTTTATAAATAGTCAATACCATCTAGTTTTCCAAATAAGAGATGTGCTTAGAGCGTGTGTTTCCAGACCCCTGGTGCTCCAGGGAGCACTCGCTGCCGGCAGGGGCTGCTCATAGCCACAGCTTTCCGTCGAGATACTGATCCAAGGCTGCAGGAGAGCAAAACGTGCCATCAGAAAATGAGCAGGGCAAGGTGGTAACACCACGGGTATGGCAGAGGCCACCCCTGCCCCATTGGCTCTGGCTGTGTTGTCCTCCAGCTCCTCTCTAAAATGAAGTCAGGATCTATTCCTGGGCCCAACTGCCATGGAAAATGTCTCTCTGGAGCTGGTATCTGCGACGGACAACATCTCTCTCAGGCCAGCATCTAGCACAGGATAAGATCCCTGCTGTTTGTGATACCCATCAGCCTCTTGAAGTTTTCATGACACCCTGGGTGTTGCTGGTGCAGGGAACAGTCATACCCACCATCGTATCTTCAAAGCATAAGATACACATCTATCCCTTGAAAGCCATGATCTTTACCCTGAGGAGTTTAATAAAATATAAGGGCCTGGATCCAGTAACATCAGTAGAAGCAAAATTATCCCCAGATCCAGAGAGAAAAGTACAAATGAAGAGAACCTAGGTGTCAAAGAGACAAAAGCTGGCTGGGAGATCAATGCAGAAAAGCTCTGTGAAAGGTCTGGTGTTTAATGAGAGATGAGTAGGATGGGACTTGGCGTAGATAAAAGATATTATGAACAGCAGAGAAGAACATGAGATGCAGATACTGAGAGGAGGGAGAGAACAGCTGGAAGAGGAGGCTGGGAGGAAAGCAGGTAGAGGAGGGGGTAAATTCTGACTTGTGTGCACCAGTAAAACAGCTACAGCCGCTGCAAGACCTGGGCAACTGCTGGGAAAAGCCTGATGGTTACAGAGGAGCCGTGCAGAAAGCAAAGCTGCTCGGCTGCTGTAGGGGCACAGAAGCTGTGGTGATCCTTGAGGATGGACATCCCCGTTGCTCCCAGGCTCTGTGCTGGCCCAGGTATTGGAGGCAGCTTCTCTGGGGTTTTTGTGTTTTGTTTTTTTCTAGAGTAGAGCCCAGATGTGTTCAGCAGCAGCAGCTCTAGGTCCTGCCCAAAGCTCCCCAGGGCCTCTGAGCACCCCAGCATCTCCTGAGAATGACCCTAAAACAGAACCGAGCGTGTGCCAAGTGCCACCTCTGTGACAGCAGCTCAGACTCGCAGTGGCAGAGGTATCAGTGAAGCTCTGTTGATCTCCATCCGTTGGGGATGAGGTCTCCCAGGATGGCACCACACCCACCCCAGACAGGCCACAGCACCTTTGCCACCACACAGCAGCACGGCAGGCAGGCAGAGGGATGAGGGTTTGTTCAAACCAACCTCAGCTCACGTCTTGGCTTGGGAAGACATGCCTGGCATTTTTGTCAGCGGTGTCTCTTGCAATAAATCATCAGCCTTTCTGGAGAACCGTGCCTGCGTACTAGGACAATTATTGCTTTCTTCCAGCCTCAGCTATGTAAAAATGCATTGCTTCTCTTTGTGAAAAATTCTCATCTCCTTCTGTCAGTCATCGTGTCGCGGGGAGGAAAAAAAAATCCCAAAGCCCTGTCACATCAGAAAATGAGAAAATTATCAATATCTAAAGTGTATGTGGAAAATACAAGCTCTTTCTCAATTTGGGAGAATGGATCTCGGTTGTAAAGTCTTATAAATGTTAGCAGCTTCTCAGACATTCAAAAATGTTAATGATCCTGAGGTACTAAAATAGCTTGCCATAGAGTTCTCCATATTAAAAATACTGTCTTGCCCTCTGCAGCCATCTCGAAAGCTCTATCATAGACGAATGGTCCTATACATCACTTTAAGTATTCAGAAAGCAGAGTCAGGATTAGTATATTCATGCAGGCACAACAGTCTCTGATGATTGCTGCCTATCTGGAGTTAGGATCGAGCTTTGGTGCCTGAGATCAGCTTAATAAATACTATCTGCTTCCTCCCACCAAGCGCAGGAATAGAAAAATATCTGTCAATAGCTCTGGCTTTGAATAGGAATCCTGGAGTAAAGTCAATCTCTCTACTTCAGATTTCTGCTGCCCTTGTTATGCTGACTTGGGAGGTGACAGCCCCAAGTCCTGCAGCTGGCAAAGGGTCCCCACCATCCCCAGGAATGCCCCCCTGCTGTCATCATGGTGTCTGAACCAGTCCCAGGGTCCTCTTTCCCCTGAAGAGCAGTGGCTGTCTCTACCTGCTGCCCTCCCAGAGGGAAGGTGGGGGTCTGGGTAAGTAGGCTGAGTTTCCTGTTCTCCTCTCCTAGAGCAACCCCCTGTGCTGTCTGGGGGCTTGCTCTATTGTTGCCTTCAAAACAGTTGATTTTTGAGACAGTTCCCCATGGGAAACCTGGGAGCAGCTCCTTCTCTCCCTCAGGCTGTCTGCAGACTTCACCTCCTTTGGTTGCACACAGCTCCTGTCCTGGTGCTTTGGGCTGGGACCCACAAATGTGCACCTCCAGATGTTTCAGCACAGCCTGAAGCAGCCAAAGCTGCCGCATGCCACAAGACCAGAGGTGTGAATCACATCCCCAGGCATGCTGAAGAGTCATTTAATTCATATCTAAACATTATTAATGGTACCTGGAATCACAGGTTTGAGTCTTGGCTCCTGTGAAGCTGGCTGGCTTGGGGCATGAGTGGAGGAACGCAGAGGAACTCGCTGCTCCTACGGCACTCCCGTGGTAGGACTCACAATTAGATTTGAATCTCTTCTGCTCTTTTCCTCTTCAAATATCTGTCCCTTTTGCTTTGATGAGCCATCAGTTGTGTTATTTCCCTATCAGATTAGCTTGTTCTTCTCACTGTAGCTTTGGGCTTTTGCAGCTGAATGGCACCCAGGAGACCTGAGCATCAGGACTGAAGACACAGTACAACACAAAAAGGGCAGCTGGTGCTCAGCAGACACCACGAACCACTTAAAATGTCTTTTGTTTATTAGCTATTGTTGAGTTAAATATAGTACCTGCAGCATGAACAATAGGCAGTGGCAGAGTACGTGCTTTGTGCGCTCACGGGCTGTTACTGAGCACCAAGGTGAGGCTGGAACACTGGAGGCCAGAGGCAGAGCACAGCAAATTTGCCTAGAAAGCCCCTGTAATGCTTTTAAACCAGCCTATTAGCAAAGCTAATGAGGAGCCTGCGTGAATGGTGTTTATTGCATTTCTGCGAGCCCACAGTGGGGAGGTTTATTTAAACGATTTTGTGCAGGGAAAGGTGGATGTCAGGAGGGCTCCAGGCTCTGAAGCCACAGGATGATGGAGCTGGGGAAGTGCTGCTCCAGGAGAGAGGTCCAGGGTACCCTTGGTGGTCCACCTATGCTGGGCTCCTCTTCCTCCCACACTAAGGTGTGCTGGGGCCCAAGGAAAGGCTTCCCCAACCTTTTTGGAGTCAGAGAGGCTATTACTGGGATTCTTGAGCTGGAAGCAGGGATCCCACTGCCCTGCTTGCAGATCAATCCCCCTCCAACATACTGGGACCCCAGTCCCATCCCAGCTGGGCATTCCGTTGTGCCCACTTGGCTGCATATGGACAAGAAACAGGGTGTTTTCAACATCTGAGCAAGTGCTTTCTCAAATCTTGTGGTAGCACTCCAAAAGGAAGTACTGTTTGCATGAATCAGTCCAGAGTTTTTGGATGCACCCAGTGAATGAAATGTGAACTATTATTTTTTTCATTAATTTCCTCAGTTCTGAAGCTGAATTGAGTTTTCTAATCTAATTAGTCCTCCTTTCTCAAACAAATATAATAGCTTTGAAAAATTGCCCGTACTTTCATACACCCAGCATCTGGATTTGGTAAAAATTCTGAAACTTTTTAAACGCTCCTTGTGGTCTGGAGGAAGGGAGGGTGATATTTAGTAGATGATCTTTGCCCTCATTTTTAAGAGAGAAACCAAACCATCAATTCTGCTGCTGGCAACTGAAAAAGCAGTTGGGCTGAACTCCCTTTTAAGTGAACAAACACTTATGGATCTATTTATACCTGCCCTGAAGCAGACTACTGTAGGTGGAAATGCTGTAATTATTTCCTTTCCCTGCTTTCCCCTGTCCTATAAAGATCTCCTGGAGCAGCTTGTTAACAAGTTACCGCTGTACATGGGGAAATTAAAATCAAGCCCATATTAACAACCAAACTAATTTGACTAAACCCGACTGAAACGAGCTGTAACAAAGGTGAGGGAAGCTCAAGGGCTGCTAAGAGACAGCTTTTGTTGCTTAGCCCCATCTATCTAAGAAGGTTGAGAATTACAAATGATGAGCGTGGCCGGCAGTTGAGGGGGGGATAAAGACCTGATCAACGGTGATGGGGAGATGCAACAACGTATTCTTTCCTAGGTTCCTTTTTCCACCAGTGCACATTTTCAATTTAATTCCCCTCCCTGAAGAGTCCCTCTCCTTTGTTATTTCCCTACTTTTCTCCCTCCCTCTTCTCCTTTGGTTTATTTCTCGGAGCAGATGATCTCCTCCACTCACCACCCAGCTTAACTCTAGTTTCAGTATCAAAGATCATTTAAGCTGAAAATAGCTTTTACTGAGTCCATGTTACAACCCAGGAGTGTCTGGTCACCAGATAGGATCTCCAGCTGCCTCTCGGAGGGTTATCTGCGTGCCGGTACTCTCCGTACTATGGCCACCAGCCATTAGGCTTCATTGCAATTTGGGAGGGTCGTGGGCTCGATTACAGCTGATTATGGACCCAGTGGGAAGAGCTGAAGGAACAGGGGAAAGAAAATTCATTAACATTCGTCAGGGCAGCCTGTTTTGTAAAGAGATTTTTAATCTTCATGGAATGGAAAAGGATTTATTTTTTGTAAAGTGACTTTTTTTTTTTTTTTTTTTTAAAGTGACCGCAAACTTTTATCGCTCTGTATTGCTACAGGTTATTAGGAAATGGCTAGTGGTAATATTTGCTATTGCCTCTGGGGTACAGAGTCCAATTACTCAGTTATGAAAATAAGCCCTATACTGTTTAGAAGTATGAAATGTTGTCTTTCAGTCCCAAGTATGAAGTAATGATGCTTCTGGAGCAAGAGGACGGATGTGCTATAAATCCCGCTGCTGTCAACTTCTGCCTCCCTTGCAGCGCAAGGCAACGGCACCTGTGAATTGTGAACAGACGGTGCGTCTGCAGCAGCCTGAGCAGAGTAAGATGTGCTCAGTCTTTTAGCAACCCCCTAAATGTATAAGAGCATCTTTACTTTGGGAAGATTATGCATATAGGGCAGACTGGCAGAGGGAAGGAGCGATGAATTGGCTATGGGGAGGGCTATAATGACTCCCGAAGGGGAGAGATCTAGTAGAGATTTCAAAATCCTCACTACGCTTGAAAAATAAATAGACTGTCTTGATAGCAGGAGATGGAAAAAAAAAGGTAGCAGTTCAGTGAAGTTTTACTGCAATATATTTTGGAAGATTTGCCAGATGGCTGGCAGCGAGACTTTTAAACTCTGGCTTTTTTTCCGAGCCAGCCATATTATCATCCATCAGACAGTCACTTTGGACTGACATTGCAGAGCGTGGCTGTCTCCTTTACGTTTGCCTTGCTCCTGTTTATTTCTAGCTGATTTATTTATATCTGGAACTGATACAAGTGGCACGATTTCTTTGTTTCATTAAAAGATTCCTTGATCTAAACTCTAAAAGATTTGTCTTTAGAGAGATCAAAGTCAACCAAGTGTAAGTCTGGCATCCCAGAGTTTTCCCCGACATCCCAGTCTTCAGGTAAATCTGGAAAAGACATTTTGTTGCAGAGTAGTAAACTCTGGTGACTAGGTTAAAGTAGAGCTGGCCATTGAATTCTTGGGTACTAATACATACTTATCATCCAGGCTTCTTAATTACTATTTTCTAAGAGGTGAAACAATGTTGACAGAGCTCGCGCTGTCAAATGCACGTCAAGGTAAAGCCGAGTGCCAACTGCAAGCATGGAAAATTACATCCCACTGCCCAGCAACTCACAGTCAAGCAAGTAAAATACGATTTGCACAGCTGAGCGGAGGCATTGTCAGGGTGCTAACCTAGGAGCCAAGCACTCCTAAACCCCATCTGTCACGACCTTTTGCTTACTCCTGGGAAAACAGCATACAGCCAGTTCTCTAAAAGAAGCTATTAATTCTGGGTACCTTATTTGTTAATTCTGGGGAGTGAATCTCCATGTCCCCTGATTTCTTGACCAATGGTGGCATGCCATGACCAGGCCAGAGCTGTCTCATTCCTTGCTATTGCTGGGGGCACAGTGGAAGCCATTTTTTCCCAGACTAGCTCAATTACATCAAGAGTTAACAGGTCTTGAGCACACATTTCAAGCCCCGCTGCCCGTTTCCCGCCTGCTTCACTGAAAGGATGGGGTGTTTGCAGGTGCTTTGAAGACATAAAGCTGTATAGGACTGCTGAGTGTTATTGTGGATGGTTGGAGTATGTCCTGGATATGAATCATCTTGCTCTTTCTGACCTACTGTCCCAATTGAAAATCATTTATTCTTTAGACACTCATCCCTGTCTGGGCCATACCTTTTCGCAATGGCAGCAGCCTGGAGCTGCAAGTATTTGCCCCACTCCCTCATTATGTGACAAATTAAAGGAGATTTAGTAAACTGACATGCTGAATCATGGATCCTCCTCAAACGTGACCCCAAATCCCTGTCCCTTTGTTTTGCTGTTTTCTGTGGCAGGGTCAGGTCAGGACATGGCTTTCCCGTTGCCTATGTGAATTTTCTGCTGTGCATGTTCCAGTAAAATCAAAGGCCTTAGAAAAGGGATTCTGTGGAAGCTTTTTTTTTTTTTTTTTGTCAGTGCCTTTACACTCATTAGTTATAGTTTAGAGCACAAGCCTCAGGGCAGGACCAGCACAGTTGCTCCTGTTTGATTACGCGGGTGCTACTGCATCTTCAAAAACCTCCGTCACCTTGAGGATCAGTAATGAGAGATGGTTCAGCCTTGTTTCTCTAGCACATTTAAGAAGTATACTCTTCTCTGACCATCTTGTTTGTATCTTCTTCTGTTTATTAAAGGGAGACTGATTGCCTGTTTCGTGACCCCCATAGTGACACTCTGCCTGGTCACATCCCTTTGAAGAATTTCTATCCAAGGGCTTATCTTCACTGCAGAATTAGCTCAGGCTTTCAGCCGAGGGTGCCCTGCCTTCCCACTCTGCCCACGCTCCTCCCAGCAGCCTGATGGTAAATTGCAGCTGAGAGACCCACCAGTCACTGTAGATGACAAGTTTAAAAGCTGGAGTCGCTAGCGTGACTGCTGTGATGCAGATGTCGGCATGCATCCCGCCGTGCTGCGAATCCCCCGGTGCCTCCTGCAAGGCTTCCCGGTGATGTTCCTCCTTGTCATCTAGGCACTTCCCTGATTCAGCTGATTCGGGGACATTAATACTTCCGTTGTCCCCATTTGGATGTCACTTGGACAGGCTGGTGTCAAACATTTAGCCAGAGCAATCTGGATTGGAACATTGAGCTTGAACGTCTGGTTTTTCCTTCTTTGAAAACAGACTTGTCATACAAGCGAGAGAGATCTGTCAGATGCAGCCTGGGCTGGGAGTAACAACCCTGACCCCTCTGGGGAAGCCATGGATATTTTTATGTATTTCACTGCTACCTTTGAAGGGTTCAGAAAGTCTTTTCTGCTTTCAGAATGTGTTGCTTCACCATTGGAGATTGTTGGGGGGGGGGGGGGGGTTCCACTATTTTTTTTCATTCTTTTAAATGCGTCTATATTTTGCGAAGGTTTGTACAGATCAACCACAAGAGATCAGATCTTTAATTCTGGCCAGATTCTGACCCAGCTCTAGATTAGCTCTGAATTTCACATTCACCTCTCCATACCATAGTGGATTTTTTAGAATCAATTTTACACTTTTATTTTGGCGGTTCACTTGTCTCTGGAAATACATTCCAGCTGAGTCTCTCTTTACTCTGCCGAAGGAGGTCCTTGGAGAAAAGTTGATCCACTTTGGAAGAGAATTCCTAGGTAATGAGCGCTCAGTCTCCTGGTGTGAAGGAACAATTGCATTATCTCTCTGTGGTTGGACATAAATGAGATTTAGCCTCTTTGGGGCAAGGCAGGTATGATTTACTACCAGAGAATAACAGTTAAAATTCCTGGTGAGGAGCAAGGTTGGGCAGTGCAGTGACAAGTGCTTCTGGAGAACCTAAGCCTGACATGCACGCTGAAGTTACTCTTCATTTCCGAGTGATTACCTGACTTGAAACCAGTCCCACATACAAAGGAAACAAATTTCAGCCTCTTCCCTACCTGATTTTCAATAGCTACTAATGCAATACTTTAGTCAGCAAGAAAGGAGATGTTCATAGCTAGCTGGAAACTAAACCAAGTTCTGCCACTTCCGTGACTGGTTTCACTCCTAGATCCTCCAGCTCCAGGGCTGGTGTCTTCTGCAAATCCTTGTGGGTGAGATTGCTGGTTAATAATTGCTCTTCTTGCAATTATTTAGGTCATGGCCCTTCTTCCACTCTTTCTTCTCACTACCTGAGCTGGAACAGAGATACCTAAAGGCACAAGTGCTGGTTTGTCTTATTGCCACAGTCAGCTAAATTTGAGCTCTCTGCCCAGTATCCATGGCACAGTTCACCTCGGGTCTCTGGCGCTGCTTCTTAAAATTGCCCTTCTTCCACTTGCATTTCAAAAGCTGCAAATTGTTCTGGTTTTGAGGATAGCCACACAGTTACACCTCCAAACAGAGTTTTGTGATATGAGGCCATTTTCAAGAAAAATTAAGTTTTTCATTTAAAATACCTGGGGCTGTGTTTTCTAGCTCACATTTGCAGGTACTTTTACTAAAAGAGGCTGCTGTGAGCAGTGTCATGTATGTATGCAGCCTCAGATTTGAAATTGTGAGAATTTATGGAAAAGTGTTTTGTGAAAAAACATTCACAGCTATGTAGCCTTAGAAACTAGAGAGTTAGAGTTGGAACTCAGAGAGTGGCTATGAATATGGAGAGCCAGGAGTTGGAATAATCATCACAAGGGAGGCAACTGCACCAGCGAGGATGAAAGATGAGGGTTTCAGCAGAAAATTGATCAAGATAACGAAGCAGAGGGAAGATGACTTGTGACAGTAGCTGGATTTGTAGCATCTAGCCTCAAACAGGAGCATGAAACATAAGTTTGCTCGGAGGGGAGAAAATTCAAGCAGAAGATTTCACATAGGACTGTGAGACTATAGAAAGCTCTAAGACGCCCTGGAACGCTGCACCATTTACCCTAATCGGAGGGTGAGTCAGCACTCAATTATGTTCAGGCAATTTTATATTCAGTTTTCTATGCGTTGGCGACAAAGCAATTTAGATAATATGGTCCTATAGCAGAATCACCTTCTTTACAAATCTGAGTTACATTAGCTACAATAAAAAGTGTGTCACTCCGAGTGCTCATTTTCCAGCGTGTAAGATAATCATCATGTGGGATCAAGACGAAATCTCTTCTTCTCATTGCCAAACCAGGTGTAATTGTGCAACATGGCTGGTTTATCCCTTCTTTCTGAAGTTGTTAGTTAGGCGACACTTGAGACTAGACAGATCCACCACTGTGTGCAGGTACTGTCTGAAGGCTTGCACGTTAATAATAGCATGTGAGATAGTAGCTCCTACTGCTTTGTGTATTCAGGAGAAAATATTCTGTTATAACAAAGTGGGTTACAGATATATGTAAGTACGCGAGGATTGCTCAGTCAGTCCACCACATGGTAAAGACCTGTGACCGGTGAAATAGAAGAATTTGTGTTCTCTCCCTGCTGCTGCTTTATTGGCAAGTCCTAAGGGTACTGTCCTGGGAGATTTCAAGGTGTGGCTCTAGGTTCACACAGTGTTTTGCCATCAGCTCGGGAAAGATGTTATGCTAATCTGACCTTTTGCTTAATCTTTTAAGGCACGTATTATGTTATTTTGGAGCAATTATACCCTTAGGAATCAGAAGTTGGAGAGGAAATAAGTGATTTACTATGCTTTGAATCAACAATTTAAACTGAATGATCATTTCAATGCCAGTGACAGACTCAGTCTTCCATGAACTACTCCTTACATGAACAGGATACATGAACTGTGTTAAAAACAGGATGAACAAACTGCGTTAAAAACCCCTTTGTACATCTCAGGAGCAAACACACAGCTTGAATCTTCATTCCCCTCCGTTATTGCTGTCACCATGACTCGACGGACTTTAATAAGAGTTGAATAAGGGCCAGATCTGGAGCACAGCAAACTCAAAGAGAAAATTTCCATTGGCTTTTTTTTTCCATGGATAATACCCTTAAAGATTCAGGGTCAGACCATCAGCTGTCATAAGCTGGCATCTTTCCACTCAGCTAGTGCTTCGTGCCTGCAAAAATACAGCCACTAGGCCTCTGCTCAACTGAAAAGCAGCATCCTTGGTTTTTTATTAATATGAAGATAGTTTTCAATGATCTTCCTCTCATGAGAATGATTTTCGACTGTATTCATCAAGACACCGACATTTGAACTCATTTTACTTTGAAGTCACCATCATTCACGGTCACAGCTTGACAGCACAGCGGGTTACCTCGGTGTTTCTCAAATTAATGCGCTCAGACCCAGTATCAATACCTGTGACCTTTGGCTTTCATAAATGTGATATTCTGCATGTCATCTAGTGTCACCAGCTAAACTCTCAAAGTCCTAAGCATGTACTGGGCTCTGCATTAAACAGTGTTACTGATAGGAACAGGCATAAGAAATCCAGTCAATGGCCACACACTCCAGAAAAAAAGTAGATTGCTTATCATCTGAAATCTTAAAATATGGATGTTTTTTCTTCCTGAGCTGTATTGGTCTTGGTTGCTTTAAATTTTTAGTCAAAAACCAGGTGAAACCTTTTAGGGATGTTAAAATTATATTCTGTTCTGGATTTTATTGCAAAAATTGAGGCACATTCCAATTGCTTCTTTGGATAATGTGGGTAACATCCTTCCTCCTCATTCAAGACATGTCTACCTTGTTTTCTTGAAAGACTAAAGAACACTAAGGGGGTCATCTGATCCTTATTGAGTAAAAGAAACATCCCTGGGAGAGCCAAAGAGTGCAAATTCGGAGCAGTGGCTTAGAGCACATCATGGATAGCAAGAAAAAGTAGCATTGGCTCGATCTTCGCCTAAATAGAGTTTTCATTCTTTTTCAAAGGGAGCCCTATGCTAATTCTCAGATAATCTTTTTTTTTACCCTAACTGAAGACAATCAGAATGTCAAAAAATTAGCAGAACTGTGTTTATCAGGCATTTTTGGTAACCAGCTGGCCCTCCATTGCTCTTTCTTTCAGTTTAAATGGACAGAATCAAAGTTATTTCCTCATAGTCAACTTTTTTCCCTTTTAGCATCTCTTTTTTCACATTCAGTATCTCTCAGGAGAAAGACTGATCAAATTGCCTGGATATCCCCCCAGGAAAAAGATTTACTCATCTTCCTGGAAAATGCTAAGTACACAGAATTCTTAAGTAAGTTCTTAATGAAACTTTTCAAGCTACCATCATCCATCATAAATTGAAAGGTCAAAAAACCAGGACTTCATCTTTGGTGATTATTTTTGATCCCCATAAAATAATTAAGGTGAGCAGACTTCCAGTTTTTAAAAAGCAGCTTTCTGGCTCTTTAAAACTGTCTACGAATCGTTGTTTGGAATGAGCATAGTAAAGCATTTGAAACTGATTAACTAAGAAGTTATATGGCTATCAGCTAGGACAGTCTTAACCTCATAATTCTATCTATTAGATGCTGTGAAACTAACAGACATTAAACTGGCAGAATCCCAGCTCAGAGGTGAACTCGAGGAAAAAAATATATTGGATTTTAATAAAACTTTCCTCAAAGGTCAACCTCTCTAAGGTATAAAATCAATCTTCCTACCTTCTTCTTCAGCCCATTTATTTATAGCTATAGAAGATTCTGATACTCATGAAATATTTCTTATATTATCCCCCCCTTATTACAGCATCTATCTACCTGTGATCATTCTTTTTCTCAGCATTTTTCCTTACTCCTCATTGCACTCTTTTTACCTGGCCTTCTCAGGAGCTGTACCCCATTCTCAGAATGTCACTTCTCAGGCTCTTTTTCAAGAATAGATCCTGCCTCATACCAGCTTCAGGACAAAAAAAACCAACCTTTTTATTTCATCCTTGAAGGTGGCTGAAACTTTGGTGAGAGCAAACCTTTGGTGCAAATTCTTTATTATAAAGTGTGACAGGTTTCTCCTGTTTTTATTTTTCCTTCTTACCCAGCAGCTGCCTTCTGTGTCTTGCTCAGGACTCCAGTAGGTTTTGCCAAGTAGGTGATAACATTAGTAGCATGCCACTGAGGAGTGATGTCCTTGTATGCTCTAAGCTCCTGCAGATCAGTTCCCTTTATTGCTATTGTCCCAGAAAAATAATACAATGGGTGAGTTTTGTTGTTGGTTGGTAGGTTTGGGGTTTTTTTTTTGTTTTGTTTTAAGAAGAGTCACTAATATCTAGGAAAGTATCAGCTTAGAAGGGTTTTTTTCAGAGTGTACTGACTGCACAGGTCTTTAGATACTCAGATCTGGAAACTGCTTCTCGATCCTCGGGAGATAGCCAAGTTTCTAAAATCCTGGCATCACTGTAGCCACTAACATCACACACTGTCACAGCAGAGGCACTTCTGTGGCTGGTGTTCAGCTTTGCCCACCTAGCTCAGCTGTGTGGGGCAGGCCGGCCCCAGCGCATCTCAAGAGAATCATGAAGTACCCAGGGTTTCTGGGCTGCCAGGACAAGTCGGATGACCCTGGGCTGCTCTCACAACCACAGCCCCTCACTACTGCGTCCTCCGTCCTCCACTCTCCCCCTTTTTCCACAATACTTCCCTCCTCCTCCTTCAAAGCCTATTTCTCCCTTACTCTTCCTCCGTCAAGACCAATAGACATTTCTCCAACCGCCAGGCCCTCCTCCCCCCATCCCTTCCCTGCATGCTCCCACCTCCCCAGGACACTAATCCCCTTCCTCGGAATTCCTCACCCCCCCTGCGCTAAGGAGGAACAAGTCCGGGCACAGCCCAGGTTGCTGGGGAGCCACGCAGCAGTTTGCAGCGAGTCGCTGACTGCGGCTGCTTGCCCCGGGTTAAGAGTCTGCAAACAAGAGCTATCGCACACACGTCCTGCCACGGGCGCGTTTACCGCGGCTTATCAAGCCGCACACAGCAGCCCCTGCCAGCCAGCTGCTCTCGGTCGTAGGTAACTAACCGTTTGCCCCCGTCACATAATTATGAGATGAGTTTGGGGCTCTCCTAGAAGATGACCTGGCTGGGACAATGCCCCATGAACTTCTCTGTTTTGGCTGAATTCCGTTCTGGGTTATTCTTTGCTCCATCAGAACAGTATTACATACGAGCTAATTTTGTGGTTCCCATCTGAAAAAATCGTTGTGGTCAGAGAGCTCCTGAAGCTGGCCAACATCTGAGAGGTATATACAGCCTATAGAATCTGGATTTATGGGAAAAAAATCACTGCTTAAGCTGCTAAAGTGAAATGCAAGAGAATCTACACCACATTTCGAGGTCATTGTTAAGGTATATGCTGGAGAGCAGCCGGGCTTGGCTGCTCACGCTGATAGATGATGGGGAAAAGGAACATGCGTTCAAATCAGCAAATGGGTAAAACTGGGCTAGAGAGGGATGAATACAATGGGAAAAGCTTTCTACTTTTTCAAAACCAAAGCCCAGGCTCCCACGCTAAATGGAGAATTGTGTTCCTAAATAGGAAAGTGATAAAAAAGAAACTGTACTATATTTTGGAATGTACGTTACAAAGCTTTATGTCCAATGTCAGGATAAATCTTATATATAAATCTTATATATTCTGTAAGGAACAGCAACATTCCTTTAGCAGGAAAGAAGGACAAAGATGAGTGGTGGGAATTCTGAGCCTTGCTTTATTCTATTTTTAAAGTGTTGCCCAGGCTGACACAGATTAGTAAATTTTTTCTTAGATATTTTTAATTCCTTTAAACAACTTTTAAGATCAGTAAACTGTATTTTGGTTTTAGATATTGTACCGATCAATAAATAATATGATGGACTTAGATTTTTAAACAGCGCTATTAACTATTTTAGGAACCAAATTTCGATTGCTTTAGTAAAGAAAAGAAAGTCCCACCTCTACAAGGTCTTGTAGAAATGTAGGTCTTTACAATGCAGAGATCTTGGCTCTAGAGATGAGTCTGCAGAGACCCAGACTGGGGAAATTGTAGTTTGGTTGCTGGTAGTGGCTGGCTGGCCAGCATCACAGGGTTTGGCTACGAACAGTGCAGGAGATCAAAACCTTTCTCATTTAACAGAGATTAAGAAAGTCTTCGGACTTCTAATCTCACTCCTGCCTCCCTGCCATGCTCTGAAAGACTTCTGTTAATTTGCTCTGCTGGGGAGAAAAACTGTCAAGATTTGTCAGGAAAGATGAGAATATATATTTTTTTTCCCTCTAAGATTAATCTTTCAGTTGAATAGAATTGGCAACATGAGTAAAATTTTGCTGCTGGAGTTGTTATTTTGTATTGATTGCATTTTTAAAGATTTTTCTAGCAGGGAGAGGTAGACATTTTGTTATTGCTGTGTATTAATCAAAAGGACTGAAAAATACTGCAGGCCCTATTCTGACCTCTGTGAGGATCAAAAAACCAGTTGGGGCTTTAAGAATACAACTGATCGTCGATTAGACTCTGGTTTTAAGTGCTAATAAATTAACATTACTACAGTCTGGCCACCAGTTTAATGTGCTCTATGTGGTTGACAATGATCACTGCAGTTTAAAAGGCAGAATTGTTTATTTTTAGACAAAGAGGCGAAATGACAACTTTCACTGGCCCACTGGAAGCAGGGTTGATTCCTGCTGACCTGAAGAGGTTATTCTTAGGGCAATCACCTGCCTCCAACATTTAACATCGGATTTGCTCCGTAGCGTGCAATTTTAGCATTGACTGTGTTAGAAGCTTCCTTTACATAAGCCACAGAGAAGTACATCTCCATTTTCACAGCTTTAAAGGATCCCGCAGCTGCCTCGATTATAAATGTATTAGCTCTGTGTATTTAATTCGGTTCCTAACGCTTCTCATGTAGTGTTAAAACCATTTGTAAGAAAGTCTCTGCTTTTACAACCTTTCTGGTTTTGGGGGTTGTTTTTGTTTTGTATTATTATTAATTTTTTAGCAACTCAGCAGCACTGTTATTGGGTTTGTAAAGCTCCTTATGAAACATCACCTGAAAACATTGATCTACGGAGACGTGGAGTTTTCAAAGGGAAATCTGTTGCTGCTGCTGCTACCCCTGTCAGCACCGAGCTGAGCACCGCAACACGCTGAACTTTTCCCTGACACAGCCAATGACACCTGTCAGTTCGTTCAGTGTTTGTTGTACCTGGGAGATTTCCAAGTTTTAATTTAAAAATTAAAAAAAAAAAAAAAAGACCAACCTGTATTTGTCTTTTCACCTTATCTGTTTTGGTAGTTATTTCACTTTGTCTGTTAACTTTCATGGTAAAGGTAATGACAACTTGTTCAAAACAAAAAAAATCCGAGACTCTCACTTGGATTCCTGGCTGTGCTGCTGCACTTCTCAGTAGCCTCTCAGTTGCCAGTGCTTGTAATTTTATAATCTTCGTATTTTATTTTCCATTTGGGGTGCACCAGTGATGGCAGATGACCTAATTTTCATTGAAGGCCCAGGCAACCCTTTAAGGTTAGGAACAAATGAAAAATAGGAGGAAAACTGTAACTCTTTTGAGTCCGAATTATGATTTTATGTTTGTGATACTGTGATCCCCACAGTGTCAACATTGGTACATCTGAACAAAAAAAAAATGTGTTTTACAACGAATTAGGCCTTCCAGCAGAGATTTTCAGCTGTGGAAAATCCCAAATACCACCCTTGCTGTTTTCCTTAACATTTCAGTTCTCAGGCTCCTGCCTCCCACAGAGCCTGGTATATATTCTAAACTCCAAAGGGTTAAAGTCCTGGCATTTCTTCTGACTGGCATTTCCAAATCTCTCCTGGGGCCCATGCAGCATTTATGCCAAAATGCTTTATTATTATACAAACACAAACCAAGAGGAGCAAAAATACAAAACAACAAAACTCTGCAGCTTGTCTTCCAACACCCGGCCCTGCTCGCTGGTTTGAAACTCACTGTACCAACCCCAACCCCAATCCCACCCCCAAGTGGTATTTAAAGGGCAAACCCAGTGATGAACAGAGGGCCAGGCTCTCCTGCCACGGGGCCTGGTTCTGTCGGTGCGGGAGAAGGCGGCGGCCACGGCCCTCTCCCGCTGGCTCGCAGGCTCCCCTCCTCCTCCAGCCGCCGCCTCCTCATTTAGCTGTGCCCCGCGTTTTTGCAAGGCCGGCCCGCACGGCTCTTCCCGACGGGCCCACGTCGGGCTCGGTGCCACCGGCTCTGGGCGAGGGCCCTGACGCGCTCCCCGACTGGGCCAGGCCCCGCGCCTCCCCGCAGCCGGTCCTGCGGGCGCCGAGGCAGCGGCTGCAACGCCCCCCCGCCCCCTCCCCCGCCTCATCCAACCCCCCGGTAACTTTTTTCCCCCCAAAACTGGGGTTTGACGTCTTCCTCCTCGATACCAAGTGACCAATCAGGCGGCTACCGGGGCGGGCAGACAGCCAATCGGTCAGCGTTGCTACCTGGGGGGGGTATTTTTAGCTGCGGCATGGGGGTGGGGGTGTGCGCGGAAGGGGCTGTGAGGGGCCCGCCGGGAGCGGCGGGGGTGCGGCTTCGCGCCCCCCTCTGTCAGGGCGGGCGCGGCTGCTGCTGTTGCTGCTGCCGCCGCCGCGGGGCCTCACTGGCCCCTCGCTGAGGGGCCCCCGACCCCGCCAGCCCCGCCGGTGGCCGGGCGACGCCGCCGGGCTCCTCACCAAGAGGGACTGCGGAGTGCCCTCGCTGCCCCCTGCCGCCCAGGTGGGCTGCTGGACCCCGCAGAGCCGCGACCGCCGCTGCCCGGGTCCCCGCGGGCCGCTGCCGCCCGGCCCCCCCCGCGCCGCAGCGGCGGTCATGGGAGATGTAGTTCAGCGCGGGCCCCCTTCCCTCCCCCCTTCCCTGCGGAGATAAGGGGCGCAAGGGCAGGGTTTGACGTAGGCAGTGACGCAACGGTGTTGTGAGCTGAGGAGGGAGCTGACGTAGAGAGCGGCCCCTCCACGCCGGGCTGGGGGGAGGGGAGGCAAAGGATGGCCCTGCGCGGGGGGGCGGGGCCTGGCGGATAATGGGCTGGGTCAGGCTGGGCACTGGCGGCGGAGGGGTGGGTTGGGGCGGGGCGTGGCCGGGGATCGGGGGGGGCGATGGGGGCTGGAGCGGAGCCTTTGGGGGTGCAGGTGTGGGGTTGAGGATGGGCAGGGGCCCCTGTGGAGGAAGGATTGGGATGCAGGATGCTCAGGAGTCCCTATGGATGCAGG
>JANIJG010017842.1:6463-25813 GCA_024611175.1 Megaceryle torquata | reverse complement strand
GCTCGGCGCAGCCGCGAGACGCTCTCCAGCCACATGCGCCCGAGCGGATGGATTTTCCTCCCGCCGCAAAGCCCGGGCGATTGGCCAGCGGGGCCGGCTGGCTGTGCTCTCCAGGTGGGTTAAGTGCGTTGCTTTGTCTTCGTTTGGCCCAGTTCCACTCTTCAGCTGTTTCATTTTGCACTTTTCAGCTTAAATTTTTATTTTTTTTTTAAGATTTGGGGGTTTTTTTCTAAAAAAAAAAAGTCATAGCTGCCTTTTTTCACAACAAACATCTTCACTTTTGGGGTGGTTTGGGGCAATGAGATGACCTGTTTATCTGCTTCCAGACAGACACAGTCATACTGATAGCAAAAAAAAAAGAAGCCTTTTCTTGCGCAAAGACTTTTCTGAATGGTCCCGTGACTAATGGGACTACTCTGGTGCAGATCAGACTGGTGCTCTCCTCTTCCTAGCTGCCCCAGTGTCCACATCTCTTAGTGAAGAGGGAGGAATGTTACCAGAGGTGGAAAGAACATCAGGAGGAAGAGACCCTTGAAAACTCCATAACCAAACTTCTTCCTGGTGTTTTTGTTTGTCAGTTTACATTGTAAGCCATCCCTGAATGTAGCGGAGGAGTTGCGCTTTTTTGTGTCTCTTTTCTAATGAAGTATTCAGGAGACAGATTGCTTCTGACCACAGAGTGGGTAAATGAGTGAATTTTTCCTTTCCCCCATCTGTGGGAATGAGCTGGTGCATTTGTTCGTTGCCTCCACCACTGTTTCTTCAGGCAGAAGGACAGAGAGAGGCCGTCGAGGTCTTGACAGAGCTTTGACTCTGGTCTTGCTCGCTGCTGTTTATCAAAGCTTGTCAGACACGTTGCTTGGACTCGGTTCTTGCCCAGGTGTTGATTGATGGCTGGAAGGGCTAAAATTTTGACGGAGCTGAAGTTGATCCCATCAGCTCAGATCTGAGCTGCTGATTTGTCAAAATATTTGGTCCCAGGCAGTAATTACTGTGAGGGCTTTAAATTCCTCCCCATTTCTGGAGCATGCCCATCACTTTTCTTCCAGCACAGTATCATGGCCATGGGATAAAAGCACGCTGCTGTGAGCTGATGTAAACCTGGCAGTAGCAGAACCCAAGGATTTCACTAAGAAATGGCCCAAATTGATTCAGTTGCCTGTTTGTGTGAGAAAAATTAAACTGGGTCAGGCCTCTCTGATGTTTGTCTGAAGTACTGGACTGTTTTGTTGCGTAGCACGTTTCCTTTTCCTTTAGCATGTTTTATTGTTCCTCTTCAGGACAATCTTCAGACATTTAATCTCTTCAAATGAATCCCACCCGTGTTTCGGAGTGGGTAGACGGCCTGGATTAGGAGAACTGCTGTGTCCTTCTGCAAGGGGGGGTGGGGAGGCAGGATGGTGAGCGGCTCCCTGGGGAGGGGGAGATCCAGCTCTCAGAGGCTGCTCCTGGGGTACCACAGGCACCCCAACACGGCTTCTGTCACTTGGATTCTCGAAGGAGTGATTGAATAGATAAATGTATTAGTTTTTGCAGTAAGTGTACATCTCTCTCTCTCCTTTGTTCCAGAATATCCCATATATCCCACTTCTGCTTCCCTCTTTGTCTGTGTGTCTTTAGCAGAAACACAGATGTCTGCCTGGTCTTTGTGAAGATAATCATTGAGATGGGTCTTTAGCTTTGCTTTCATATATTCTGGATATTATAGTTCAATGATTTTTCTTCTTTTAATATGAATTTAAAGTGTTTTATAAAGTAGCTTTTTGTCCCATAAATCGACTACATAACCTGCCAGAAACCCAACTTGGATAAAAAATTTAAATTTGAAATTTTTTATTTTAAAACATCTCTAAAGCAAATTATGATCTCCTGGTTCTGAAAAAGTCCTCAATCTTAATGTTATTTCTCAGGGACATCAGTAAAGGAGGGAAAATACCACATCTGTTGGTAAAACAGAGTTTCTCCCTCTACTCTTTTGGCCCCCGTGACAGAGACGTGGCTGTTAAATCTCGCTGGTGTGAAGCCCGCTCTGCCAGCCTTGCACCCCAACGAGCTTTGCACGTTCAGTGTGTTTTGCCACATGCACCTCCTCACGTGGGTATCACTATCCCACACGCTACAAGTATGTAAATATACAAGCTCTCCTCTCATGTATATTTATGCCATAGCATTAAAATATTACATGCACTAATCTCTGCAAATATAGGAGAAAAATGTGGAAAATAAGCGAGCATTCTTTCGGATTTACAGGATTCCTGCCAATCATTTGCTATTTGATCTAAAAAGAACAACAAAAACGAATATAAAAATAAAAGCTAACCCCAAAAGCAATAACAAACGTAATGCATATGACACCTTACAGCGCCTGCAAAAAACTACTGATAGTTTTTAAAATGTATTTACCATAAACAAATACTCTCGCTACCTTCACTTGAATAAACATCTCTTTCCTCCTCTCCCCTTTTTTCTTCTATGATCCCCCTTGTAGTCTCGTCCTATTAAGCCTGACTTGCTCTCCCACTGAAATCAAGGGGAGTTTCAAAACAAATAAGGTCAGTGAACTGTTCATGGAAGAGGCTTTTTCTGGTACGTGCCGGCGAGGCGCTAAACCCACCCACCCAGCCAGGGCTTGCTCTGCGCGGGGGGTGCGGGGCTGGGTGTCCGTGCTCGGGCTGACGAGGTTTGAAAGGTGGTATTTACAGTGTTCTTCTCTTATGTATACTGAAGCTTTAAAATCGAGAATTCAAATAATAAGCAAAGGTAAAAAAACCACTGTAGTTTGAAAATCCCCTGACCAAGGCTGCTGGACCCCGTTCACCTGCTGTGGAAGAGCTGAGGTTGTGGAGATTTGATAGATTTGGAAATGTTCTCTTTCCTGCTTTGGGGGTTTTCTGCAGCTTTTTATTGTTCGTTGGAAATCATCAAGTCTTAGCCGGTGTGACTAAGGGTCTGAAAAACGTGCCTTGTTTTACTGGCAGCAGGTTGATACCTTGCAGCACGTGAGCTTGTTGCGGTGCTGGAGCCAAGGAGGGACTCGCTGCTCCGGCTGCCGTGGGGGTGGGTGCCCTTGCGTGGCACCGCTGGGGATTGTGTACCTGGAGGAGAGCTGCCCACAGGGCTTCTGCTCTGCCCTTTTTCTGTGTAAAGTCGTGGAAAACAGGGTTGAAGGAGATCTTGGGAGATCATTTATTCCATGTTTTTGTCTGAGATAGGATCAGTTCTATCGAAGCCATCTCTTGGTACACGTGTAGCACTTTATTATAATAAGCAGTAGCAGTTCTTGCCAAGCTGACGTTTGCTGACAGCTCACAGATTTTACACTTCAGGCGGGATATTTAAATGACTTAACAAGGGGAAAATCAGCACGTAGCTGGTGTGGAAGTGGTGGATTCTTCCCTCTGTTTGAAGCAAAGCACAGAAGCAGCAATGTGCCCAAGGCCACAGAGTCCATCTGTTCCCTTCACAGTACCGGGGACAGAAGCCGAGTCACCCTCTGTGGACACTTAACTGTTGCAGATAAGGTCAGGATGCAACGCATCTTCCCCTGAAAGCCTGTGCCGAGGGACGCTCCCTCTCTGTGACCCTCAGAAATTTGGGGTAATAATCCCGAATAACAGGATAATCTCCAAAATCTCTGATTATGTCAGAAGTACTTGGCAGTGCTGGAGGCAAATGGCACAGCAGCAGCACCTTCACTTTTGTGACGATTGTCGCTCCGGTTTTGGAATTGATTTTTACAGGGGAGCCTTGTGGTCTGAACTCAGACTACCAGACTACGTGCTGTTACACGTGCTCCTGTGTCTTACCCCGTGACTCCGCTGCTGTTTGCTCACGCGTCAGCATGCGTCTTACCTACGTGGGTTCCTCCCCTCTCACCCGCACGCACGTCCCACCGGGACAGGAAAAGGGAAGGAGAAATAATCCAATGTTGTTTATTGTTTATCGTTGCCTTCTATTTGTAGTTTGAACCAGCAACTTTTGTTTAACAGTAGCCACTGACTTCTTTTTTCATTAATAATAATTTTGTTTTATATAACAACTTTTACCTTGTTCTAATCTTTAGTTACACTTCACTGTAGCATGGGCATTATTTGGTTCATTTGTTGGTTGCTTTGTGTGGTTTTCTTGACCTTTCGCTTTGGTTTGTGACCTCTATCCCCTGTTTGGACCAAGGAGTAAGAAATTATATAAGGGAATGACCAGGATTGTTGCTTAAAAGAAAAAAAAAAAAGAACTAAAAGAATTTGTTTTAATGAATGCAGCAGAGTTGTATCTGATGGTGCTAAGAGTGAGGGAGCCAAGGCGGGCAGCAGCCTGAGCAGCAGCCAGAACAGGACGCGTGTGCCCGGGCGATGCCCGCCCGCATCTCCTCGGGGCTGTGTGTGCCGGTGAAGGATGGGCCTTTTAAAAGCAGCTCTTCTTTAGTGTCTGTGTGTTTCTTTTTCCAGCCACATCTCCATTAACTGAGAGAACCCTTGGAGGCAGCCCCTCCATCCTTCAGACATTTGCTTTACGTAAACCAGCTCGCAAACCGCTCTGTTAGTATTGATGTAGACATTACCACAAATCGCCACTTAGGGACCTGAAAGAATTGACTAACTGGTTTCAGATCCAATACACATAACTTGATCAGACGCAAACTTTAAGTACACTTGCAGCCGTGCCAACTGCACCGGCGGGGAAGCGACTCTTCTGCCGGCTATTGAAAGAGGCCCTGAGGGGAAACCATCAAAAAATAAAGATCTGGGGTTAAGACTTTTGCTACAGTGGTTTAAAAGTCTGAGCATGAAAAGTTAAAACGCAACTGTTCTTTATGAGACTTGGCTTATAATTATTGGGGTTTTTGTAAAACTCGCCTGTTTGGGTTTTACAGACAGCGACTGTAGATTCCTGAAGTTGTTGTTCTGAATCTTATTTATATTAAAAGGCCTGGATGCTGTCTTGGCATTTGCAGCCACCTCAACGTGGCCATTTACGCTGCCAGCCTGGAGCAGCCGGGCAAGAAAAACGGGATGCAGAGTGTAACTGAGAGCGAGGGGACCCCAGCCTCAGAAACAGTCTTCGTGTTAATTAGTACCAACGCAGTAAGAACTTCTCCCGTGGTGGATTTCTGAACTTGCCATTCTAGGAGGTGTATTTCTACGATTTGGAAAGTCGGTGCGTGCCGTGTTGGCACAGCCTCGGACTGCTCTGGAGTCAACTACTACATCCTGAAGTGCTGCTTTCCGTTAGAATCAAGGTTGCAGCCATTGAGCTTTCTCCCACCTACTGAACAGGGAGGACTTTCAGTTCCCTGGTTCCACAGGTGCATTTACTGCAGTGGCAGAACCAGCTCAGCCCCTGCTTTGCATCCTGGTTTCCCCAGGAAGGACATTTGGGCGGATGGGCTGTACTGGGGAGCACACCTCTGAACTGCTGCCCAAAATGGGCAGTGGGGGCATGAGGATTGTGCAAGCCTCATTGGGGCAATGTGGATGCACGTGAAGAAATTAAAGATTCTCAAGGTAAGATTTATACAGAAATAGTTAATTCAAGCTAAAATGTGTCTTTAAAATCTTCAGATCATCCATAAAGTACTTAATTTGCTGCAAGAAAAATTCTTAAGGTGCCTAAAGTATTGCTTTTGTTATTAAAAGTATATTAATTATGTTAGTGCCAAGTGAATTGGCACCTGTTTCACAAGAGGCCAGGTCAGGGTCCCCCACATGGATGTTCCCCATTTACATTCCAAAAGATCCCCCACGTCTCCGCCACATGTCGAGGGGTCACCCAGCGCACTAAGGGAACAGAGCTTGCTGCTTCTGTCCAAATCTGAGAGCAGAGGTGTCGGCCAATAGCCTCTCTCTGCAGGCTGGAGCCCCACCTGGAGATGTTCCATCCTGCCCAGCACAGCCAGACCTTCGTTCCTTCTCCTAGAAGAGAGCTGTAAAGCTGAGGGCACGGAGCCTTCCTGCCTCTCTTGCTGAAGTACTTTGCATAGAGGTGGGTTAGGAGATAAGCTTGCGTTTAGGAGAGTTGGGTTTTCTTCTGGGCCACAGACACTCTTGTGTAGTTAAAAAATTAGACTGTTGTTTCAAAGAGGGAGGATTCTCAGCTCTTCCTCTTATTGAAAGAGGTGCGTGCCTTGAGTCACGATTTGTATTTTGAAAAATTCAAAATCTTAATTCTGGGAAAAGCTCACTTTTATGGCAGACAAAGGCACCTCACAGCCTCAGGTCAGATCTTGAGGTCCTGATGGGGTCTCATTGCCTATCTCTGTGGTCATGGCGTCTGTGCACATCACACAGTGTGACCTTCCGCACTGATAAATGCCATTTTCTGAAATTCAGATAGATCTTGAAAATAGTGTTGTTTACTTACCTTTGTGCTTTGTTTAGTTTTGTCCTTTGAACCAGTATCTAGGAAGGAGATCAATTCATTGCTTTGGTCAATCTGTGGGTGTCTTGCTGGACCATGGAGGGCTCCCTTCACCGGCCACCCAACTTCATCTGTTTTTCCTTCTCTATTTTTTCCATTGTAGTCAAACACTTTGATAACTTTCTGTGACTGTTTATTCTGTCCCTTGGATTGTAAATCAGAAATGTAATCCGTTCTTTCTCTCCGTCATTGCTGTCCATTCCTAAATCACGATATTAGCAAGAGGCCGGGTAAAACTGAAAACAAGCGTCTCGCCTAAAACGAGCACTTGGGCAGCAGTAGGAATAAGCTTTTCTAGGCTGCGCTGCTCAGCCCTTAGGATGGCACTTTGCTTTCGTTTCCGTACTGAGCCAAAAAGAACCCAAGAAAGACTTTTTCTCTTCTTCAGGAGCTGTAATTGCAAAGTTTACAGGAAGAAATACAAAAGCAGGTGAGATCATTTCCCAGTTTTCATTGTTAGTGTGATGATGTTTTTCCCCAAAATGGGGTTTGTTCCCAGGACAGTGGGTGGGGAGTTACCTGAAGCTGACGGCGCCGGTAGGTCTGATCTCACGGCTGTGGCACTCGGTCACCCGTGTTCTCAGCCAGGGGAGACCGTGGAGATGGCGAGCTCTGTTCTTAGGGGGTAGATAATGACAAAAGCATTTAATGTTTTTGGCATTGACTTGTGGTGTCGCAGCTGAGAGCTCCGCTCAAAAAGTTGGCGGTTGTGAATTTTTTAGTAGATCATAACAATCAAACCGGCTTCTGCATGCTGGAGTGGAGAAGTATGGGATGATCAAAGAAGGAGGGAAGAGTGAAAGACAAATTCAAATCATTAGTGGAAAATGCAGCCTCTTGTACAGCGAAGTCGGGTGATTCACAGAACAAATCTGTGTTTAGCTGCGAGAATCAAAGTTAGGGAGAAGAAACTTGGCTGGCGCTCCGCGTCCTGTTTTGTCCTATGCAAATAAGGGTACTAGCAAAGTTGGGTCTTTTCTTCCTAATTCTGATTGGCACAGCTAAAACCAGCGCAGAGCAGAGGCAGCATTGTCTGACTGAACACGGTGTCTGGTCGTGAGGCTTCTGCTTGGGGAATTTGCAACTGATGTCGTGTCCCATATTTAGTATTCCCCAGAAGCTGATGTTGCTGTGCAAAGCTCGGGAGGGTCCGGCAGGGCACTGAGGACTGTTTTCTTATTACTAAACAGAGAGATATTAACAACACAATGTAGAAATAAAGAAAAAAAAAGAAAGAAAGAAAAGCAAAGCAAAGACGGCCGCCTGCTCTTTTCTTCTCGGTATTATTATTTGTGACAAAGCCTTTGGTCCATTTTTCTTCATAATTTGCAGGACTCCTAATGGGAACAGCACCTCCCAATTACCATGGTTGCCAAAGGCTAATTTGGTTACCCTCAGGATCCACAATAGAGAAACTGTGTCGGCCCTTTGTAGATATTTGCATACTATACATACCGGGAATGTAAAGCAGCTGCCTGGGCCCTATTCCACTATCATGGCAATTATGGGTCATTAGCTTTTTCTTTTTCCCCCCCCCCTTTCTCCCTCTTCTTTCCTTGTTCTCATCTTCTAAACTCTGCCAGGCAGCAGAAGCAGCTGATGTTTTTGCAGGGAGCAGCAGCATGACGGGAGGACCTGCCTTGTCTCATTCAGGGGTTGGGGGCTGACAAACGGCCGCCCGAGCGCCGTCCTCCTTTATTCCGCGACTACGCTCTTTCTTCCCTTTTCTTTGCTTGGCGTCCTCCCCAGAAGCATTTGCATGCAGGACGCATGTGCCTGTGCACGTGTGTGCCCGTGCACGCGTGTGCGCTTTGTGCTCTCCGCCGGGAAGGCTGCAGCGGGTGACTCCCGCGATGGCAACGGCCGCGGCACCGGTTGTGAGCAGAAGCATGTGCTTCCCCGTGCCCATTATGTTCCCATCAGACACCCCCTGTCAACGCCGCGCTCCTTGGGGGAAACCTCCCGATACTTCTGAAACTTTTGCGGGCTCCCAGGGGCCCGGAAATTAAAGGAGGGGACAAAAGGGGACTCTATCTTAATCCGTTCGGTATTCAATTTGTTAAATGGCCGGAGCCTTTTAATAGTTTATCTCCCTTTTGTTCTGAGCAACATTTACAGTCTCTGTGTAGTTTACAAGGAAGTGATGGTTTTGCATATACATTAATTTTTTTATGAACTGCTAATTTTATTGACAATAAGGATAGATTGAAAGACCCAAAGCTTTTGTGTTGTTTTGTTAAAGCAAATAAGTAAAGCACAAATGTAAATTACATCTCCAGGTTCACATTAGAGGTTTGCAAATAATACTGAGCTAATGGTTATTGCTAAGGAAAATAGCACTGGGATCAATATTCTATACAGTAGAACGCAATACCTCTCTCTCTTTTAATCACCTCATTGCAGAAATGGCATTGAAATTTGAAATCTCATTTTCTCCATTTGTACAAATTGAACATAAATCATTGTGAGTGAGGGGAGGTTTCGGGCAACTTCACTCTTTGTGGGATTGCATTACTAATTAGTGCTGGAGGGAAATGGGGATGTAGACAGGGCACAACTGGACTCTGCAACTGCACTCAGATGGTTTCTTATTTAAAGAACCGGGGGAAATAAGGGTGGTTTTCCTCCTTTTCTGCATCAGGGTCTTCCGAGCAAAGAAAGCGCTCGTGATATTTGTTTCTTACCGCCATTAAAAATGGATAAATAATTAAGGACAGAATGCTGACGTTGCTTTTGTTGGGGCTGAGAGTGTACCTGGTGCTGTAAAAATCGATCTCTAGCTGCTTCCCAAGGAGTTTGCTTTGAGGGTGAGTCTTGCGATGCTCAAAGTGACGTGTTGTGCCCCATCTTGTGTTCTGTTGGCGGGGAAGGGAGGAGTGCTGCTGGTGTACCATGGTGTGCAGAATTATGGATAGGTCTCAAAAATGGCTGGTTAGGAAAAAAAAACAACCCTGGTCTGCTCTTCTGCTGTCTCTAATTGGCTTAAATAATATTTATGAAGGAAATACCAACAGAAGAACCTTTGCCTCTGATGACTTTAAACCTTTTTTTTTCTGGAATGTGGCCGGCGGCACGTGCCGTGCCTCGGCTCCCTCAGCAGCCTGGCTTAGCCAGAATGATCCGGGACATCAAAAACATTGAGATAAAGGTGGTAGCTGTTGGGTAAGTGATACAGGCTGAGAGATAGAACAGATTTGGATTAAAAGGTTTAGATAAACAGGGGTTTATTTGTCTGTGTGGAGAGGATACTACTGTGAGTATTATGAAAGGAGGAGTCTGAGTAACTGGGAAAGGTTCACACAGAGTGGGTGGGTTCCCAGCATCACGCCCATGGATAAAGACTATTTTAAATTATTCACCATCAGTCCCAGAGATTTATCACTACACTTGTATTTTTCCATCATTTTCATACTTTCTAAACCACTACAATAGGAGATAAATAGGCAACTTCATGGGAGAAACTGTTATTAAGGCTCATTATATAAATTTGTTCTTGCCAATTTCAATAGCTGTAAGTGAAGAAAATAAATAAAATACCCTTCAAAGTGAAGAGCAAACACCGAGCTGGCAGAGCTTCTAGCAGAGGAGAAATGACTTGAACAATTTTAGAAAGTCGGGGGCAGAAATCTGAGACTCAAACCAAGGAGGGGTTTCAGGTCTAGGCTGTTCAGGAGGATGGAGAAGAGATCAAAATTATTACAAATGTTGATTTCAAGCGTAGTCGGGATGCTGTCTAGAGCACATACTTGGTCTTAAGGAAAGATATGGAAAATAAATGACAGGGAAGCTTGCTCATCGAGGCTGGGTCTGCACTGCTGAGCTCCAGAGGGGCCACATCGTCCCTGCAGCACCCGCTGCCCTCCCCTGTGCCACCTCCAGCCAGGGACAACCGCTGCACGGCCTCAACAGGGGGACTGCTCTTGAGGCGTCTCTTGTGACACACAAACCATCCGACAAATGGCAGGAGCTGTTGGCAAGGGGAGTGTGCCGCAGAGGGGGGAACAGCCTCTCTGCTCCTTGGCTAGCAGGTGCCCTCAATGGGTCAGTGCCGATCCAGAGCCACTTACCACGCTGCTCTCCGTAGCCCCTTCCTCACACAGGTATTCGGGCCCAGCAGAAGATTCTGTGTCATTCGTTCTGCTGCTCCACCCGCGTGTCACATAGCAAGAGGTACTTGCAGACAGTGAGAGAGTGAAATGTCAGTAATATATATAGTCAGCACGTCCGGCCATGTGTTTAATTAATGCCATTTGCCTCCGTCACGGTTGGGGCGTTGAGAAAGCACAAAGATGTATATACATTTCAAGGAAAAAAAATAGAGTTTTACTTAAAATCTTATGGGAAAACAGACTCAAGAGCAGGCAGGAAAAGAAATCTGGGGTAAAAAAGACATTCCTGCTAAATGTCTTGCTTGGAAGCTGATGGACTTTGAGTTTAGGCGGCTGACTGTCAGTGCTGGAACGCTGGGAAAATGAGCGATTTAACAAGCAATTATGCAGAGACACTTATTTATTTTGTTACTTACCGAGAGGTTTGCAGTTTTGTACATGGTGCAGCTTCTTGTGAAAATACAAAAATGACTGGGAAGTTACACAATTTGCTAACATGCCAACAGCCACAGAATCTCACTGATTTCCCAAGGTTCCTTTGTGGGCAAAAGACTTGTCAAACCGATCTCTGGAGGTTGGAAGAACTGTAGAGACCACTGTAGAGGAAAAAAAAAAAAATCACGTGGAGGAGATGTGTTTAAAACTCTGCTCTTCCCAAAGTCTCAGTCCTTTGGGCTGCCCTTCCCAGCCAGTTGCTGGCTGGAGGGTCCAGTCCAGGTCACCCGTATGAGGGAGGGAGCTCTCAGCTAAACAGAGGCAGGAGGGTCACATGCTACAAGTTGATATTTTTCTTCTGAATTTATCATCTCGTGCTCTACAATATAAACATTTATAAATTAAATAAATTCATAAATAAGTGCATGCCTCAACAACTGATAAATAACGACAGGCTATGTGCACAGACACACAGCACTAATGTTTGCACGCCTGGTATAGATGATGCACCAGTATCTCCTGATTCTGCAGAGTGGTTGAAACAGTGAATTATCTGCTCCTCATACTGATGGGATATTTCTGGAGCATAAAGATAATAATTAAAGTGTCACTTTTTTTAGTTGCATTCCTTATGAAGATCTGCTCAATATTTTATAAGTTGTATTTAGCTTCACTGGTGCCAGTGGAGAGAATTAATTTTCTGAGAGGACGAGGCAAGTAGCTACTGTGTTTTCTAAAGCAGCTTCCAGTGCTCCTGGGCTCCAGGAGTCCTGGCCAGCACGTGCCTTGGTTGCTGCAGGTCTCCAGTGCAGCCGAGAGCCGTACGGACAAAGCACCGACTCCTTACGTAGGAGTCGGTGTCCTGATTTATATCGGCGTGTTCTGATGACAGCCCTCTGTCGTGGCCTGAGTTGAGGAGAAATCTCAAAGGCCTCGTGGCTGTACAGGACAGCTGTACAGCTTCTGTGGAACAATGGCAGGACTTTGCAAGCTTCAGGTTGAGAGCACATGCACAATGTGCGTGCACAGACCCCGAGTCTGAGCTTTCCAGATGATGTTTGACTGCGTTGCACGTTCCGGTGTCCCGGCGTGCCTGCGTGGGCCGTCATGAGGCTTCTCAGGCTACCAGAGATGAGGACTAAATGTTTGTCCCTCCTCCTGCCCAGATGTGGAAACTGGGTAGAGTGTGCAGAACAGAATGGGACCTCCCACCAAGATGCTTCAGAGCCAGGCACCCTGAATAACAAGAGTTTCTGGAACAGAGCAGATGTCCCTGCTTGTGTAGGGAGGTTGGACCAGATGACCTCTAGAGGTCCCTTCCAGCCTAAAACATTCTGTGATTCTAAATGTTGCCCTGGATAACAGAACATCTCCTCAGAGTTTGTGCCTAACGATTTCCAGGCCAGGAAGGAGGGCAGGCCCAGGAGGAGGATCAGACTGAAGGGAGGTGAGGGCCCTTTGCCCAATGCTCGCCTTGTGGGAGAGATTCTCACATGAGGTTATGTGTGCGGTGGTCCTTGGGCATAAGGTACAAACGTATCTTTAAACTACATCAGTTCCCTGATCCAGTGCAGAGTGCAAGTGGCAGGAGTGTGGTGGTGAAGCAAAAAGGGCAAAGTGTTCTGCAGCAGGGGAGCAAACCAGGGGGAACATGTGGCCTGCCTCGCTCCGCAGCACTTGCTGTTCAGAAGCCACCTCCAGGAGATGCGTTTGATCGGCCCCTAATCCAGGTCATCTCGCTTGCCCCAGAAGAACTTCACGTATGTGATGAAAGAGGCATTTACAAACCTACGGAGCCCTGAAGGAGAGAATTATTGTATGAGTAATAATAAGCACTTAAATAGCACTTGACAACTTGATTGATACAAACATTAACAGATTAACTCCTGCAGGACCTAGTGATGGATATATGTTTCCCTGTATTGCAGTTGGAGAAACTGAGGTGTAGAGGTAGATTAATTTACTTGCTGACCCGCAGTGTGTTGCCGGAAAAGGCAGAATTAGAATTACAGACTTCTTAATGACCAATTAGCAAAATTATAAAGCAAAGGAGCAATATCTCCGGTAGCGACCTCTAGTATCAATATGAGAGGACACTGTATGACCTCAAAATCTCCTTGCTAAGTAGTCACTTTAGTCGAGACCATAATTGTACATAGAATTTAGGATTACTTTTACCTTTACTTTGTCTTGCATTTGTCCAGTTCTCTGTTTCGCGAGCGCAGATTCCAGCTTTACGGATCCTCGCCTCTCTGTGCGCGGATGCGGTTCTAGCGGCACAGCCATAAAATGCAGCCGCCTATAAACTAACTCTTACTTATTGGGCTGCACCTTCCGATATGTACATTAAATATGCGTCTGTTTTACTACCTGGAGAACACAAAATGAGTGTAACCCACCTATTTGCCTATTACTCTCTTGACTGAAAAATTGTGTGTGTTTATAGTTTAGATAGATACGCAGTTCGTGCCGGGATGCAGTGGAGTGAAGGTGTTATTGATGACTTTGAGGTGACGGTGATACTTACGAGTCCTGAAGCCCAGCGTGACTTATGTGGCTCATCCCAGACTAACAGCAATAAATTGTTTGTGTCACACCGCGTCTCGGTGTATTTTGTGCATGCTGCATATTATACAGGGAAACTATTTCAGGAAGAGGTTGGAGTTATTTGTGCCGTTTCTCAGAGGCAGACTGCCACTGCCACCACTCTGGGTCTAGACAAGCAGAGGAAAATGGTACAAATATGATGTTAGAAACATTTACTTACACAAACTGTTATTTTTGTCTAACACAATGGGAAGACTTTAAGATCATGCGTATCTTGAAAACCGCCTTGGCTTAGAGTGCTTTAGTCATCGGAAAGCTGTAAAATCTCAAAATTCTTACCCCATTTTTAGTGAGTTGCAAAAATACTTGGTCGTGAATATCTCCTCAATGGAGGCTGAATGCTGCTTACCTCAAAACTGAGCTTTGTGGATGAGAAATTTCACGTTTAAAGAAAAATTCTACTGGCTATTTGATTGAGAGAAATGATTCCTCCTTCAAATAGAAGAGCCAGCTCCCGGCAGGATAGGCGTCTGGGACATTGGAAGCCAGCTGGCTAGAGAAGGGCGTGGGTGCAAAGCATGCGTCCGCAGCACGCCTGCTGCTGATGGCACAGAGCGGTGCTCGGGGCTCAATGGGTGGCATTGGAAACATCCTGATAGGTGTCTTTTGGAAAGAAGAGTTGTACATTAGCTGGTGAGAAAAAAATCCCAACATTTCTGGGGTACTGACTTTGCTGTTAGACTACATAGTTCATGAAGAGCTGAACTTTAAATAGCTGGGACTCGGGTGCATGAAAAGGTATTTTTGGTGTTACTTGTGTGTAAGAATCTCATGTAGCTCAATGGGTGCAGCCCACGTTTGGAAGCTGCATCTGTCTTTGCCTTGCTCTTCAGTGCCCGTCCTGTGCCGAGCTGGGCTGGGCTGTCAGCAGCCCTGTGCTCTGGTACCTTCATTCAGAGCTACCTGCACCCGGGGCTTCTCCACGTCAGTCTCCGGGTACTCAACGCTCACCCCCCCAGCACAGTGGTACTCAAACAGGGACCTTAGAGGAGGGCTTTGCATAATGAGGAATTGGAAAAACTTCATCTTTGAATATGGCTTTTTTCAAATAATAATTAGAGTAATTTCTGAGAATATTCTTAAGTAGACATACTTTCTAAACAATCTTTGCTAAGTAGCCCAAAAGAAACAGACACCAGCATGGTGTGGCATGAAGGTTCTGGCTCTGGTCATGAAAGAACTGGAAAACAAAGATGGCATTGTCCTGATGTGCAGAGTATCTCAGTCACCCTAAACTCATATTTATAAAAATGGAAGAAAATAAATAAATAAAATCACAGACTACCTGTATTCCTGGAATGTGTTTCATACCAGTACAGAGATGGTGCAAAAGAGCTAGAAAACAGAAAAGCAGTCAAGCTTCTCTGTGTTTTCTGCAACAGCTTGGGCTTTGCAAAGTCAAACTACTTCAGACTGAGGTCTCCCCAGCAGGAAGGGTCCCACGGTGGCAAATGCTGCTGCCATCTTAGGGGGACTTGTTTAAGTCTCAGGGAACCGCATTTAAATGCAGCTGGTAGAAGCAGAGCTTCCCTGCCCTTCCGCAAGGAACATGTAGGAGGTGGCTCCTCCTCCTGTGGATCCTTCAGGGGAGAAAATGGTGCTCTGAGCAACCTGCTGTAGTGGGAGGTGTCCCTGCCCATGGCAGGGGGGTTGGAACTGGATGATCCTTAAGGTCCCTTCCAACCCTGACAATTCTATGATAAAACCCTGTGAGCTTCTGCTCCCTGTGCCTGCTGGCTCTGTGCCGGGCCCCCTGTGGCCCCTGCCACCAGCCGACCCACACTCTGAGCCCGGTCCTGTCTACCTGCCATCAGAAACGGGTGTCTGGAGGGGGGAGGGAGGGAGATGCATTTCCAACACTGTGTTATTATGCTGTAATTTTAGAAAAAGTACTTCACAACAAGAACAGGTAGTGACATAAGGCAAGAAATGCAGCAAAGGCCTTAAGGCCTCTTCCGGTTGCTTCAGCGAGTGATGGAGGAGACCGAAGAGCAGGAAATAGGCAGCTTTACGTCCTGTCCCCATCCTTACGGGAGGTGATAGCGGAGTGTTAATCTCTCCCAAGCCGAGGGGGCTGCTCAGGAGCCGAGCAGCCACGGAGCACCCGACCCCGGGTAGCAGAGCCACGGGGCTGGGTGCTGCCTCTGGGTGCTCTGGAAAGAAAGTTCAGAGCCCCAAAGTAGAGAGTGGAGAGGGACCCTTGGCCGGGGCACAGCCCAGGCTGGCTTCTGGCCCCCCTGGACGTGCTGGTGCCAAAGCCCGGCTGTGACATTAGCAGGCAGCACTGGGAGCAGACTCATAATTCTGCAGATCAAAGCAGCCCTTCTTCAGACAATTACAGTAAAATTGAAGCTCTCCTCCAAGAGAAGCGCGTGCCCTTGTTGTGGTTTTCCTTTTTTTTGCCCTCCTTTTCTTTCTTTCTTTCTTTCCTCCTCCCCCCCTGCTTTTTTTTTTTTTCTTTTTTTTTTATCCATCCTTTATGAGCAAATTGCTTTTTCAGGGCTATAGAAAGAGCCGATTGGAAGCTGAAATCCTCCCTCTCTGCCCAGGGGTGGGATTCCCAGGGTTAGACATGTAACATCTGAAGGGTGATTTTTTTTTAAATTGATATCCAAGAATAAAAGAGAGAATAGTAGGAGAAGCTGATCAGGAATGAATAAAGTCTCCTTTTAAGCTGAAATAACCTTCCCCCCCCCTCCCCAATTTTCCCTCCAGAAAAGCCGGACTGTAATTGCTTGCAATCACTCGGCACAAATTGTCTGTGCGTATTTGCTTTTTAATTTTGTATAATCTGGTCCATTTCGCTCTCTCTGCCTTTGAGTTTAACCTCTCTCTTTCTCTCCCTCCCTTTCTCTCTCGCATGCCTTCCCTTTCTCTCTTGCTTTAATTTTTCCATGCTTCTAAAAAAAAATTATTACTAATTCACAATGACATTTGATGGCTTTTACTAAAGAAAGGCACTTAGAAAAAAAAAAAAGACTGAGTGGACATGTGCTGCAACTGGTGAGATTTCATTGTTATCTTTGAAGTGTTTGTTTATTTGTGTCCTTATTTCATTTCTGTTTCCTTAAGATGCAGAAAGCTGTTTTAATACATATATAGGCTGCGTTCCCCGGTGCCCAGCTGAGCCGCGTGCAGGAACCCTGCAGACCCCACTCCAGCCGGGGTCGGCACCTGCTGGCGGAACAGGCGGCGAGGGGGTTGCGTCATGGACCGGGGCGGAATTTCTCAGCGTTTGCTCTGGCTGGCCCTTGCTCTTGGGGAACCCCAGGGCTTGGCCCGTAATTAACATCTCTGCCAGGTGAACTTGGTGCGTGGTAAATAACATTTCTGAGATGCGGTCGTTAGAATTTAAGGGTCTTGTTTAGATTTGGCATTAAGATTTTCTTCAGGCAGCTGCCTGCAGAAGCCAAGCTCTCAAGGTTTAGCCCAGTATTTGAGTAGAAGCCTCGTGGATGTTCTGGAAAAAAACCCCACAATTTGTGTGTTAGGAAATGGTAACAGAGATCCTGGGAATGAGAAAGGACAGAGAGAACATCTGTCAGAATAGTTTCTCATCATGAATACTTCATTTAAAGCTGAGTCCATGCAGCCTCAGTGGCATATCAGCACTAGGTAAGAGATCAAAGGGATGAGGACCTCTACCACCTGGCAGGTTTTTAATTTAATTTTTTAAGCAGTTGATTGGCTTTGTCCCCTCCGGCAGCTCTTTCCCCAGCCTCAGGGCAGCTGTGTTGTCCTGCTCTGCCACCGACGCTCCCCGGGCACCGCAATGGGCCAGTTTGGAGGAGCTCCGGGCTGGGTTGGGCCGGGTGGACACCTCAGCCTGGGAGTCAGCTGGTCCTCTGGCTGCCACCACCTGGGCTTCCCAAAGCATAACTCAGTGTTCTGGCTTAGCGTGCGCCATCCTGGTGCCCAGCAGTGGCTGCAAGTCCAGAAGTTTTACTGGGATCTCTGTGGGAGATGTGCTAGAACGTTTTATTTTGGAATCCTTGGTTCAGTATTCAGCTGCTGGGTTTTGTTTGGGTTTTTTTTCCTGCCGTGTTGTTTGGGGTTTGGTCTGGTTGTGAGGATTTTTTATCATTCTGACAATGTGTTTTAACATTTTTCAAGCACCTTCCCCTACCCCCAATGCTATGTAAGTGCATTACGTGTTTTCTCATAAGTTTGGGTGTTTTCTTGCTATGCCCAGAGCTGATACACTCACACCATGTACATTTTGGTGGTAGTTTTTACGTTGCTTTTTTTGTTGTTGTTCTGTTATTACTAAAAATCGTTTTGGATTGTTTGGGTTCAAAGGAAACTTTAAGGGTTTATTTTCTTTCTAAAGGATTTCCAACGAATAGTTCTGATCCTCAGCAGAGGTGTTTGTATGAACAAACACCTCTGGTCTTACCAGACCGACTTGGAAAGAGACCCCCATGGTGCCACCGTGTCCCAGGAGGGGTGCAGGTGTCAGGACCCATCAGAAATCGCCTTCCTGTTTGTTGCCAGTCTACCAAGAGCTCTTACTTTCTGCAGATAGGAATTTAGCTTCCTATTAGGCCTCGTTCTGTGGTGGGGTGCTGCAGAAGGCTCAGGCTCTGATTTCTCTTGAGATTTCTCCCACAGGTAAATAACTTTTTTTTTTTTTTTTTTTTTTACCTGTAATGTCTTTAAAGGAAAAAAGAAAAAGCCTATAGCTGCACAGAGAAGCCCAAAAGGTGTCTGGACTCCATTCTTCAGGCTGTAGAGGGACCGAGGAGACAGGCAGGCACTGGCCTTCAGTTTAAATAAGTAAATTAAATTAAAAAAGAAAAGATGCCTTACTCTAAAAACAAAGAGCTGCTGATTCCCAGCAAACAAACCTGTAAGAAAAAACAGTGCCATTTAAAAAGGAAAATTCCATGTATATTTTCCTTGATGGTTTTAGGTTTGTTTGTAACAGATTTATAACGCTTGTATTATTCAGCTTTCCATTTGAAATTCTAATGAGCCTTTTGAATGGACTGATGCAGGCTAGGAAGTAAAGAGCATAAAATAGTTCCATTGACTTATGATTTTCTGCTGACTTTTTCATTGTCATCCCATATCTTCATTCTCTGTCACCAGACCATTCCGGGAATGTCCTCAGTTGCCTGTTTGATAGCGCCCTGGAATAGAGGAAACTGCATGAATTGCAGATGACTCGATAATTTATTCAGCTGTGGTCTGTCCTCTTTAGGTAAGAGGCAAGACAGCTTTAAATACATGTTGGGAGTGGATTTGAGATTTTGAACGAGTTCTCTTGATTCCTGGACCATGAAGAGGCATATTTTTCCTCTGACTCATGGTCTCTTTCTTAATGGCAGAGCCTTGTTCTGGAAGGTTTCAAATTTAGCCAGAACTGGCAGAAGAGGTGAGAAGGTCTGGTCTGACCAGAGCAACACCTCGGGTAGATCCTGTCTCAGCAGTGAATGCAGCAACTTCTCTTGAAATGCATTAAGATGTTTGTGGCAGTTGAAATTTTTTAGAGGCTATCCTTATCCTTTAAAAAAAGACCTCAGTGGGAAGAACAGCATCTTTTTGCTGGACCGCGGGGTTTGTGAGACTGGAGAGCCCCAGTTTCAGTCAGGTCCCAGTGAAGGTGCGATGTTCAGTTTCAGCTGTGTGAAGATTTCTGATAGTGGCGAGTGTTTGGACCTTTTTGTTCCCCTGAGCTGTCTCTTCACAATAGATAGTTCAGGGTATTTCAACCAGTTAGGAAAGTTCATTATATTTTTAATACAATGTAAACAAAAAAAAAAAAAAAAAATTATTAAAA
>JANIJG010017841.1:0-49338 GCA_024611175.1 Megaceryle torquata | reverse complement strand
TTTTTTTGGATGTGGGGTGTGAAAAAATCCCAATACTCCCTTTTTGTTTTCCTCTCACAATTCCAAACCAAAAAAAAAAAAAAAAAAAAAAAAAAAAAAAAAAAAAGAAAACTCACCTTAGTCAAGGGAAGGGTCAAGGGAAGGGGATAAAAGAAAACACTTTTTCTTTGATGGTATTTGTGATCTAAACTCCAAATGCGGGCAGGAGCTGCTAAGCAGAAATTCAGGTATCTCGTCCAGTGGCATTTTTGTGGAGGTGACTGCAGACTTTAATGACTGATGCAATGAAAAAAATCTTGATTTTATTAATTCTTACTGTTAACTTTTCTTCCAGAGAAGCAGGTTTGAAACACAATTTGGAGACACTGTTTAATCCAGCTCCATTTGCCTCATTGGTGCCCATTTTGGAGTACATCCTTTCCTCTTGTGGGCAGTCACCTCCAGCAGCCGCTGAGCGCTTCCCACTTCATCTGAGAGTGATCCCATCTGTACTGCATACGGGGCTCCTGTGCTGTGGGCATTACAGTGTATGCTTTGAGTACTAACCAAGCAATGACTGCAGTTAATAAAAAACTCCGTGACTCTGAAAACTGGAGTCTCTCCTCTCTACTAACAGGAAGACTAATAAGGAACAAGATACTTGGCAGACAATATTTTTCATTTTCCTTTTTAGGCTGAATGAGTACAATGATCTTTTTAATGTATTTACATTGAAAGAAACCAGGTGGGCCTGAAGTTTTGAGGAACTAAAACTGTCTCTGAAACCCAAATAAAACAATTACAGTGGCCCAGATGCTGCTGTGACTCACAGGGTGGGGACTCACTTAGAGACTTCAGATGTGAAGTGATGCTCTTCAAAGATGCACCTACACAGACTGAATCCACAGCTTTCTGAAGTGCCAGCCATTCCCTACCTCCCTGGAAATATTCCCTCACTGTCACTTCAAAGATGTTCATTCTTGTGAAAGTTCGTTGATCTTGTTGGAGTAAGCCTTATTTATGGCATAAGGTATACACTACAGCTCCCTTTATATTAATTTTCTTCTCTCCCATTTTCATTTCTTGGTTATATTTTGTTAGGTGTCTCTGTCCTTGTGGCTCTCAGCATCCTTTCAGTTACAAAACTGCTTCTGGAAGCAGAACTGCTTAAAGTTATGAAAACATAATCGAAAGAACCTTGAGGTGACCAGCAGCATCTTCATAAAACACTACATGTGATCTGTTAAGCACCACAGCAGTATATTTATACAGGCAAAATTACCTACAAATATGTTTTTAATGTTTTTATCATATCTGCATCACACTAGTAAATTGTAGGGTACAAACTGTGTGACAAGACGTAATTAGGAGCACTATTGATTTTAATTAAGGAGTGTTACTAGATATAGTATTCCACAATCCCAGAGGTGCAGCAATAGGTCTCTAAAGGAATGCACGCAAAGCATCCTCTTGTACAGGAAATGTGCTTCACATGCTGTAACTCTGTGCAAAACATACTCACAGAGGAAAACAACTACTTCTTGTTTGTAAGTGCTTAGGAAATATTGTTGTGCTGGTGAACATGAGAAACAGTTTCAAGGGGAAAATATTGCTGTAATTCAGGGATTGAATACATGGCAGAAGAGTCTCTCAGTTCCTGACTTCATCCATATTGATGGTAAACAAGTTTCACTGCTTGGTGATTTGGGGACATCCTTTGCTGGCTGCAGATGGTCTTATCTCTGCGCTGGCATCAGGCTGTGGTGAAAGAGCAATGCAGAGAAAGGTGAGCCCTGCCCTGTAGCATCAGTTCTGCCCAGGAGGGACAAGTGGACCTGGCCTAGCAGGTGAAAGCTCCAGGGCAAAGTCACTCATGGCTGATCCAGCTACCTGGAGGTTTGTGTTCTGTCCCTTTGAATGCACTTTCCCTATAAATGAAGAGCTGAGTTTTCCATTGTTTCTCTTCCAGACTTGGAGGACACAGTTGTATCTGCACATCCTTCACCAGTGTCAAACATTATTGTGCCTAATAAGGGCTGAGCTCAGAGCCATCACCTGAGCAGGAGAGACACCGTAAATTGTGGGTTTGGTGCTTCCTGATGTACCCAGCTAAATAGAACATTAGATAAAGGAAAATCTCCACACTCCATAATTCCACCCAGACACCTACATCTAACTTTACACCTGCTGAGCCTACCCTGGACACTGCTCCCTGTGTCCTTGTCTGGATTGCAGCAGGTGTCCCTGGGGTCTGTAACTGCAGCACTTGCCAGTGCCATGGCCCCAAGTTGCCTCCTGGTGCCCAGGCGGCTCTCTGCAGCTCCTGGGACAAGAGCAGCCAAACCACCTGTCACAAGGCATCTCCTCACATAACACGTTTTGTATAAAATGATACTACAAGACTAGCTTAGATACAATGGATAGATACAGGGAGAGGCAATAGCTACAATGGAGCAATAGCTACAAATGGAGCAGCTGCACCAAAGTCTGAACTCAGACAAACTTTCACCCCACAACTCAGATTGATAAATCTGTGCCTAGAAATCCTATACCCTCAAAAGAGAGCTCTGAAGCAGGGATCAGAAGGACCCTGGTATCACAGCAAACAGGCTGAAGGACCCTGGCAGGTGGCACCCTCCTCGTTCTTTGTGCCGTTTCTAGAGAGGAGCTGATTCTCACCATCCTGTTTTATGCCCATGAGCAGTAGACTTTGAGATACTGCACTAGGATGATGAGATTCTTGGAATGCCTAGGAATTGGGGGTGTGGGGGTGTGTTCAACAATATTGCAGAACAGCTCATCATTTTAAGACACTTCAGGAAAGCTGCAATAGTTAAACATTACCATTTGCATGACTGGAAAAATAATTTGCAAGAACTATCTCTAGGGAAAGTTTCCATCCCTGAAGACCAGAAAAACTGATTCCTGTCTCTTTGCAAGCAAGATCAGAAAGAAGAAGATATATGAATTTTAATGCATGTTTCTGCATGTGATTAAGCACATTCAAGAAGATGGCAGCAGTGCTGCTGCCTGTATGGACAACTGAAGATTTATGTTGGCAGGGGAGGGAGAGGACAGACAAAGGTTACAGCAAAATCTAGGAATGTATTTTACAATATCCCCTTTGCTGCATCGACTGAGCTCTGCTCTGGGTTATTGCAATGACATATGGCTGGTGCAGTCCCACCCCAGCAATGCTGCACCAGCCCATTGGATGTGGTCTTTGGTGTTCATTTATGAGTGGGGAAGAAGGAGCTGCCAAGAGCAGTCATCTTTGTTGCACCTTCATATCTACAGTTACTATTTTCATGCAAACATGGATACTGAGGGGTCAGGCTAACCAGCCTAGCGTGAAGTCTTCCCACACCAGACACATGATCTCATACTATCTTGACTCCCTCACCTTTAAAAGCTGATCTGATTAATTGGACTCAAAAACCACAGGTGTTTACCAGGTAGGTGCCAGCACCTGGGAGGGAGCCTCGGCTGGATGTAGGTCGAGGCAAGGTGATCTTTGGAGTCATTCTCGAGAAAATAAACAGTAAAACCCAGTAGATGAGCTGTTCTCCAGCTGTGCGGCCGCAGCCCAGCCTGGGCAGCTTTTGACTGTGCAAGAGGCTGCAAAAGGTTGGCAACAAACAGTATCGGGGCACAAGCAGATGGGAGCAGGGTTTCATCCCTGGGACCATCTGAAGGTAGGAATTAAGTCCAAAGAAAAGCATTCTGGTAAACAAGAATTATTTTCTGTGTTATGCTGATACCATGCTTACCTGCAACTTTCAGTTCATTCCACTCTTATTAAAGCTAAAATAGGGGCAAACATATTTTAAGTGACTGTCACCAAGAATATTAAGAGCAGAGCTGTAAACCCTATTTGTCCCTGCTTTTTCTGGGCGTGTTTTTCCAGGGTGAGGAGAATCCCATGAGAGAAGGCTGCTCCTTAGCTCCCTATCTCCCACCCTGCACCTATGGTGTGAGCACACTGTGTTCCCTGGCTTGATCTCATCATCTAACAAAGGGACTAAAATCAATCATATTGAAAAAGAAAAGTCAAATTAATGCAGTTCATATCAATGGGCTGCTTATTAAATGGCGAGGAAAGCCTTTTCACAGCAACCTACGCAGATGCACACATCTGCAATTATCTTTTTAAGTTCTGAATCAAACCAAATTAGCAGTCTAGTGCCGAGCAGTAAACATGATTTGATTAGGCATTTCATACCCAGCATACAACAGGATATTTTTGAAGAACTCAATTACGATCATGAATCCTGCTCTCTCTGGGTTATGAAGAGCTCACCCCACAGTGGTGACGGATCAGCACACAGGGGCAGATTTTCAAAGCTTCCCTTTCAGCCTGGCACGCTGAGTAGATACTAAGATTGCAAAAGTTGACATCTCCACAACTCACTGTGTCTTTTGTGGCTTTTTTATTTTCAACTAAAGTTCCAGCCCCTGGAGTGACCAGGTACAAGGTCCTGCACCTGGGGCAGGGAGACTCCCAGTATAGACTGGGGTATGAATGAGTTGAATGGATTGAGAGTATTCCTGTGGAAAAGGACCTGGGGATGCTAGTGGATGAAAATTTGATGATGAGCTGTCAGTGTGCACTTGCAGTCCAGAAAGTCAATCATATCCTGGGCTGTATCAAAGGAAGCATGGCCAGCAGGTCAAGGGAGGTGATTCTGTCCCTCTACTCTGCTCTGGTGAGACACCACCTGGAATAATGTGTCCTGTTCTAGGATCCCCAGTACAAGAAAGACATGGGCTTGTTGGAGCAGGTCCAGAGGAGGGCTGTGAAGATGGAACACTTCTATAAAAAGGTGAACAATTTTTTTATGATAAGAGTGGTGAGTGGTGAGACACTGGAACAGGTTGCTCAGAGAAGATGTGGATGCCTCATTCCTGGAAGTGTTTAAGGTCAGGGTGGATGGGGTTTTGAGCAACCCACTCTAGCGGAAGTTGCCCCTACCCATGGCAAAGGTGTTGGACTAGATGATCTTTAATGTCCCTGCCAACTCAGAACATTTTATGATTCTAAGAATAACATGAAGTCCTTAGTTAACTAACCCCCTATTTTCAAGCATATTTCTAACCTCATGACTGATGAGAAAAGCTTTAAAAATATGCTTAAAGTTTAACACCCATCACGTGTCGTGTCCCACCCCCCAATTAGATGGCAAATATATATTTTAAATGGCATAAATCTCCAATCAGCCCTCTGGAGTGGCAATACTGACTGTTCGTGTTCATGTTCATTATGCGGTTCACTCAAGTGAACCACATAATTCCAGACAGTCCTCACACGGCCAACCCCTTCTGCACGATGCTGCCAGACCAACAGAGAGGACAGGAGGGTCCAGAGGAACTTTATAATGACCTTGTCTATCATGAAGATCATGGCTTTGTGCTCAAGAGCTTTATGGCAGGTGAACTCAACCATGAGAGATAAATGTCTCAACAGCCCATGAGTGAAACATACAGCATTAGATAATTTTTTAATGCTTATTTACATTAGGTATAAATAAATATATTCGTACATGAGGGACGTTTGTGTCTGGCAAGCATCACACATTTGAAGCTGTTGTGATGGTGAATATATAAGCAGTAAATCTCAGTTAATAAACCTGTGTGTAAATGGCTTGCTTCTCACCAGCTTTCGATCTACTCTGAACATGAGGAGGAGGTGAACATCAGGAACATAGTGTTCTGCCAGGCTGCAGAGCCCATGAAAACCAACAAACTAAGCCAACATTAGCAGACTCATTACAGCCATGCCAAAGCAAGACTCCACTACATAATCTGGTCCCTCCAAGCACTTTTTTTCATGCTGTCCTAAAGAAAAACTCTCTTGTATTCAGTGCTGCCTTTAATGCTGAAGGTTTGGTCACTCTTCTGCATGAGGAGCACCAAGTTAAACTTGAAGAGCAGAGCTGGGAGGTGAGGTGGGGTGTAGGTGGCAGATGGCAGACAGACAGGCTGTGATTTCCCTTCCTACTTCCAGAAAGGATCATCCCTGCCATGACCAGAGACCACAAACGATCCTCCTCCTCTTGTTAGAAGTAACAGGACCCCAAAACTTGTCAGTTTTACTGAGAATGCAGCACACTGGTGTGCCTGAAACGTGTACTCAGTGACACTGTCTTGCCTCTGTCTATTGTCACCTGTTTTTAAAAGGGCCTGGCAGCACCTCTTTATGTAGGAGGAGCAACATGTTGAGGATCTGTGAGTAATAATTACAACAAAAACCTCTGATATACACGTTAACTGGTAATTTATCACTCAAAGAGGCTGGTGACATACAGAACTTTTCAGACACCAGGAATGTGTCTTGACCTACAGTCTGGAAGAGGATGGGTGATAAACACTCAACTAGGACTTAAAGAACAGCACATGGCAACAGATCCCACTGTAAAGTCTATCAGTATTTCCTTCCATGCAGACACAATAACTAGCATTATTACACAGATTCACTCCTATATTAAAGCAATTTGCATATTCTGTGCATTTTATGGGCAGAAGAAGTGAGGCAGAGATTATTTTTCTTCACTAATGCTGTGAGTTAATATTCTGAGTTTTTGTTCATGCTGAAATTGGGATTCCCTGCAAACTGGCAGAGCACATGACTGCAAGAGAAGTCAGCAACAAAACCAGAGCTCTGGCTCTGAGTGTTTGCAGCCACAAAACACATCTTGGAAGAATATTGCCATGTCTGGCAAAGCTAATGGGGAGGAGTGAATGGTGTTAATGCAGGAGGGTGGCACTAGATGGCTGTGGCTCTGTCCATGTTGCTCATCAGTAGACTGTCCACCTGATACTTGGTTAACTCTATGTTAACGGTGATTTTGGTGTAGGTTTGAGTTTGGTGGTAATTGGAAGACAGGTCAGTACAGCTACTTCCATGTTTTATGAATTTAAAATTGTCTTTTCATTTCCTGGGAAATGAATTTACCTGGACTTTCTTCATGGGATTCAGCAGATAAAAGGCAAAACCCAGGGAGAGCTATTCATTTTTTCACGATGAAAGTTGGGTTTTAGCATGGGTGTTTTTCAGAGGGGAAGAGATGGAATTACACACCTCTCCTCATATTTCTGCCCTTTTTTTTTCATATCCCACTTATGCAGAGGACGCTTAAGACAGAAACTTCACCTTCACTCAGTAAGGGCTAGCATGGCTGCTTGCAGCTTGCAGGTGGAGGGTGGGTGATCAATTTCTAGAGGTCTGTGTAACTGAAGGTTAAACAATAACATCAGTTAGATCACATAAATAAATGACTGAACTACCCTGAAGTACTACCAGAAGTAGCTGGTAAATTAGCAGTTATACCTAGTGCAGTGCTTGAGGTAAAAATCAACTTGAAAAGTTTCTCTTCATTTGTTCAGAATTTGGATAAACTGCAAGACTTCTGCAGCCTTTGAGCAGTTATGAAGTGATGCTGCTGCAAAACTGGAATGTGATTTCCCCATTTCAGTTTCCCCACATTGAGCTCATTCGATTATAGTGGTATAAAATGTTCTGTTTCTGCTTTGTTTTCTCAATTAGTTTCATTCCAATTACTTTATTACTTGATACTCTAGTAATTCATTTTGCCTTCTTAGTCAAAAAGTCCCAAATTAGTTTCATCAAAATTGACAGTTTCTTGCAATATACTTCAATTTAAATGGAACAATTTACTAATTTGTCATCTCCCAAGAGGCTCCTAGCCTCATAAAATCCACTGCACAGACCTTGTTTTTGAGGGGACAGGCTACATTTTCCCCTCGTTGCTCAGAGGCACCACTGTGAAGTTTCCACTCTTGCTTGGTATTATCCCTGGATCTCCTTCAAAGCAAGCACACCAGTACTCTGCCTCCATGGGATGCTCAGCTGTCCCAGCTTCAGGTTGATGACAAGTGTCTTGGTTCTTTGGAGCCACCCCAGGATGTATCATCACATCACATGCATTCCCTTGTTCTCATTGACCCAACTATTGAGTTTGATATTTCACTGAGCCCTTACACCTTTCTTGGTTCTTAGAAAGCCCCTGGGTCACACAGCCATGTACAAATAGGTTTTATAGTGGCCCTGTAAATAGTTTGCCATTTGAAATGCTCTGCAGAGAGAAGCTCCAGTCCACAGGCAGGTTTTGTTTTCTTGCTGTTGTTTTGCTCACAAGTGACTCGTGCTCCCAGGGGTTCATACAGCCCAGCTCACTGGCATAGGTGAGCAAGTGTATTGGGAAGGATGATGTCTCTCTCTTAATCAGATAGTATCACCAGATAAAACACAGAAGTTTTCAATCACAAAAGCCTTCCTCCATGAAGCTTAAGCACTTTGATCATCTATATTGGCTGTTGTAGGAAGAGATATTTGCTCTCCCTGTAAAGCTTTCTCTAGTATTTCTGGGTCATCAGAGCTGTAACAGCACTTCCAAGGGTTTGTTAATATTGGCATTTCACTGCAAACACACACACACAAATAAATATGATATTTGGCAGAGGTTGCATTCCATCAGTTTGTATTTTGGGTATTTTGCTACCTTGCAGCAAAGCAAATCAGAGCAGTTTACAAACATCGTTTTCTTCTACCTAACTTGTGTCTCCAAGATCAAGAGAGATATTTCTTTTAATAACTAGACTTTATTATATTATTCATTCCACTGAAGAAGAAATGCAGTTTGCAATAAAAAACTTCTTGGCATGGCAAGAGCGGAAATGAAGCCGTATCAGTCACCGCTGACTGAGAGGGAAAGGTTCTCTGGAACAGACATGTTGGGATGTTTGCTGCAAAGAAACTCGAGGGAACTTAGTCATGTGCAATCTGCTTGATTTCCTCTCTGAAGCAGTGCTATGACCCCATGCTCATGTGAGGAACAGACAAGTTAAAGAGCACAGGAGGAAATGAGAGCTGTTGCTCCCGCTGCAGACAGCGTCCTGGAGGGTTTAGAGACTGAGAACACAAAATATATTACTTTTAATGCCCTCAGCAGCATTTTTAATATCCTGAATGGTTTATATACTGGACTGGACTCTGTCAGAAAAACGGCATTTGGGAGGCCAGGTAAAGCAATCTCCAGCCCAACAACAGCTAGCAAGTCTGGAAAGTTAAATACATGGCCATGGCCACCACCTCTGGACACAGAGGGAAAAGGAGCCAGGGGGAAAGCAGTGTGAAATGAGATGGTAAGAAGCACAGACTGAAAAACACACTGCATGAGAAGCAGATGCTTGCATTGCCAGGGACCTGGGAGTCATGTTCTCATTCAGTCCAGGTAGAGTCGGAAATAGGAAAGATGGGTTTACTGAGTCTGAAACTCTTCTAAAGAGGTGATTTAAATATGCCTCTGTCCACAGCTCCTCTGAGTTCTCCCCTTAGGTGATGTGAGCTGTAATCATCAAGCCTCCCAGTGAAACCATGCTGGAAGAGGAAAAATATGTCTGTGATTTGATTCTTCTCTTTTCCTCCCAGTGCATTTTGGTCATGCTTGCAGGTTCTCTCCCACAGGCTCCCCTTCAGCTGAGCTTAAAGCACAAGAACACACTCAGCTACAGCATTTCTGTAGCCATAGCAATATTCAGGTTTGAACACTGGAGTGAGTTATCACAGAAGGGCTCTCTAGATGCACTTGACCTGGGTGAGACAGCAAAACTTCACTGCAGACAAAACATAGCCAGTTTATTTCACATCTGTCAGGGCCTTGGAGCACATGCACACCAGCAGTAACCCCAGCCCAGCTCCATCACTTTTTAACCCCTCCTGATTTATCTGCAATTCAGATATCTATCCAAGCTGGCCCAGTGGCTCCAGTCTGCTTCTCTCCAGGTGGTGCTAGAAGCCACCATCTTCACATGAAGCATCTTCTCCTCTCTATTTCTCTGTTGGAAATATTTTTTTAATTGCTTTAACAGAACACAGACAATTATGAGCATGTTTGAAATACCCATGTATTTTTCTTCAGGTGGTTCCTCCTTGGCAGGCTAACTGTCTCTGCCTGGTCTCTCCCTTGGTCTATCACTGAGCTCCTCTTCCTTTCCCTGCTCCAGCCTGGCCTTTGAAAGGCTGATGGCCTCCACTTGTTTTGGGCCACATGGGTTAACCCTGACTTCCACAATGTAGCTGAAATGTAGATCTTTTCTAAAAAAGCCATTTCTCTATCTTCTCACAAAGTCTCTTTGTACAGCAGGCAGGGAGTATAGGACGCATTTGTTGTCCATATAAAACCGGGATGTATCAAATTTTAACATCAAATTCCAAAAGCTATGGAAAGAGTGAGGAGGTATCATCACTTAGTAAGATATTTTCAGTATCTGGAAAGAGAAACAGAAAGGACTGTGCAATTTCCCACAACCCCAACACCCTGAGTTGAATGAAATCAAGTGAGGATCAGTCTTCTAAAGCCATAGAGAGCAGGGAGGGAAACCTCTGCTTCATCTCTATTCTCTTTGACGCAGCTGCTTCATTTCAAAGTGTTTGAGTTGACATGCTAATAAAATTCAACCTCTTAAGCCTAAAATAGGGTTGCTATTTCCTTTTGCATAACTTGCTATAAGGAAACATCTTAGGCAGGCCCATTCTAAGCTGTGTCCCATCTCTCTGACCTGGGGTGCTCCTGACTGCTGTTTTCTCCCTGGCAGATACAGCCTGGTCTCCCTCTGACAAAATGCTCCTTTGGGATCAAAGAAATGTACCATATTGATAGGAGTGGGAATATTTTTTCAGCTGTCATTCACACTTCACAATTGTCTGCATATACACTCTGTAGGTTAAAATTCCCTTGGCAGAGCTCTGAGCATCTCCCGGGGGCTCAAACAGCTGCTCTCCACTTGGCTTTCTCCAGGGAATGCTCTTACATCCCACTGAGGAAGATTTTTTCTTACATCCCTCCTCGAGAAGGGCCTGTTACATTTCCAAGAGAGACTGGGTTACTTTTTTAAGAGGCAGGCACCTTCCCAACCCCGCTGTGAGTGCTGCTGTATCCTGCTCCCCACTGAAGAGCTGCTACGAGCATGTTCCCTAGTCCAACATTTGACGGGCAGCAGGCTTACAATGTTGACACTGGAACTGTCATTATTAACATGGAAGTTAAAAGGATTGGGTAGGTACTGCTTGGGTCAGAACTGCTGGTCCATGGCCCATAGGTGTCACAGCACTAGCCAGGCTCAGAGACATCTGGGAAGAAGTAGAAAGTGTTTTTTCTTAAACACTAGCACAGATTTTGAAGATTAACAAGAGAAGAAAGAAGTGCCCATAGCCCTCAGTGCTTCCTGCAGAATGAATTCTAGCAAAAGGAATATTTTTGGAAATAGTCTCTCGTGCAGCTCTGCAGGTAAAACAAAACACATCTGCAACTTCCTTATTAACAGGGTTTTTTTGTATTCATTACCTCTATTCCATAGGAATTCTAGAAAAACTTACCCTTATTAAACTCTGAAGTCATTTGCAAACAATATGCTCTTTGAGGGGTCAGCCTGTGAGCTTCTTTCCTTGTTTCATTGGTGTGGCCTCTTCTGTTGACATTCGTTAGCTCTGCTGCTTTGGTATTTCTTTATTCTTGCTGTGAGCAGCATAGGAAAGGCTGAAGGGAGGGAGAAGGGAATGGGATTTGACTGGCTGTCAAGATGTGAACTTTGAATATAGCCAACCTGGGTTTTATTCCCTTCTTCACCCCTCCCCATACAAATTTCTCTCAATCTTTAATTTCCATCCATAAAAAGGGTAGTTCTTACCAACCGTGTATTAGTCTATGTAACCCCCTAGCACCCTGTAAGGCATCAAGATATATACATGTAAAAATACATAAACATCAACAGAGCTGTCTTCTTGCCTACCCGTTTGCCTGGAGGTAGGGTGAACTAACTAAACTGAGCTTAGAAAACGTTTGATGAATTTTTAATAGTAGAGGTGCTTAAAGATTAAAGTTGCAAAACCTTCCTAAACGCATCCGTTCTGGTGCTTATCTGCTCCACTCAGATGTTTTACACATCTTGAACTGTGTAGTTGATTTTTTATTCAGGAGTAACTCAGCCCAAGTTTAAACTAGCAAGAGATGTGAAAGGCATCGTGAAAGGCTTCTGTAAACACACATCAGTGGCAGAAAGGTAAGGAAAAGAAAGAAAGAGGAAAGACATGAAGGCCAAGGTACCCAGTACCTTTTTCTCTTTTCAGTTTTGGTCTTCCCCCTGCAGTAAGACAATGACCTAGTAAAGCAAGTCCAGCAGAAGACCAACAAGATGATTAGGGGGTGTGAGTATGCAGTGCACAAAGAGAGGCTGAGAGTCCTCAGCCTTAAGAGCAGAAGGTCTTGCTGCTGTCTGCAACTACCTACGAGGAGGGTAGAAAGAAGACAAGAGCCAGCAGCTTCTTGGAGGTGCATGGGAATGAAATCAGTCAAAAGCCACTTACAGAACAATGGACATTGATTAGTTATGAGGATGGTTTATTTATTACCTTGAGGATAGCAAAATACAGAAACAGGATGCCCACAGAAGTTGTGATACCTCCATCATTTGAGATACTGGAAACCTGACTGAACCTCCAGAGATCTCATCCAGCTGCACTTCTACAATTCTGTTCTACAGTTCTGCTTTGACTCACTGCAAAGAAAGCTGCAGGTTTATGAGTGGACACCAGGTCTCCCTGGCTTCCAGCAGATCCCTAACTGATGGAATGTCTTCACAAATACAGAACATGCCTGCAATAAAGTAACTGCTGTTACAGGACAGACTTTCAACAAAGAACACAAGCTTGTATTACGGACCAAATGCTTCTGCAAACAACTATACAACTATTTCTTTTTTTTTTCCAAAGTACAGAAGACAGGATCAAATTGACACTTAAGAACCTTCCACTAAAGGAAAAGCATGTTCATAACAGCCACCTAGAATCAGCATACTTTGTCAAACCCTTTCTCTACCACTAATCACACACAGAGTAACATCTGTGCAAGCCAGTTGGCTCCGGACAGCTCCTGTGGTTCTTGAAAGACTATTCCTTGGCAGGTTCTGTTTTTTCCTCTAATTGAAAGGTTAATCAAATCAGTCAAACTTGTATGTTGGCTAAATAAACACACCGTCTCCACTGATGATGAAACAGATGCATTACCACTCACATTTCCCCACAGGGTTCATTTGTTCCATGATTGCATTCAGTTTTCTTCGAGCTTCTTTGTGCAATATCCAACAGCATTTTGGATAGTTTTCAGAAGGAAATTTACCTTTCAGATGCTACTGCATTCACATCTTTCAACTCTAGTAGCCTCTGCCAAAGGTATTATATATTCTCAATATTGCTTCAGTGGGGAAAATGTGGAAGAAGTGAATCCTAAAAAAAAAGTGAGAACTCTGATTGAGGCATAACTGCATTATTGAGTCTAGCAGTTTATGTCACCGAGGCAGAAATGCTAACTTACACCTGGTTTCTCTCTGCCTCTCCTCCTCAGTGACAAGTTTCATTCTGCAGAAAGCTGTTTTAGCAGGTCTTGTAAGTTCCTAGAACCCAGTTCTGCAAATTCATATGCCTGGTGTTTGATTTCATGCACAGTTAAACAGTGTCGCTGGCTCATTGCATCTTTTTTGAAACCAGTGCTTACATTTGATACAGCAATTTGTCGTTTGTAAGGCATACAGAAGATACGCTGAATGCATGACAGGTAGAAAGTATTTATTCAAGTTAAGAATTTCTGTGTATCACAACATTTTAACAAGTCCAAAAACTACAACAGCTGGTATTTGTTTTAAAGGAAAAGGCAACCAAAACACTTCTGCAACCTGGTAACGAGGATAATGAACAAAGTCTTGAACCTTACAGAGATTAGCACAGGTTTAGACAATTTCAGTATTACCCATTCTGAAGTGTATTTGAAGGAGAAAAAGAACAAGCATGCTTTTTTCTCCATTAAAAAAAGGAGTATTTCTGCAATGTGTTACTGAAGTTCTTCAGCTTGCCTATTTTCTGTGTTCTAAAAGATGTAGATAACTAGTTTGCTACAAGGAGATGCGCTCTCTTCAGGTGTCTTTAAGTCAGGTTTTAGAATATTCTCTCCCTCCATTGACAGTAAAGGGAAACCAGACTTGAACATTTTAAGTCATTTGCACAACGACTCATCAGCCAACAATTAACTCCCACTCCAGTCCCTTGGTTTTTTCCTATTTTTAAAAGTTAAAGTGTGAAATCATGTCATCAACTTCCAACTTCAGGTCTCTACATTAAAGACCTTGTCTTAATCTATCTTGTAATGAAGAGGAAACTATATTAGGGAGAGATGAACATCACACCGAGAAAAAAATCCACATAACTGCTGTTACAACAAAATGACCTTTGGGCAAAAAATCCATTTTCTCCCACCCTCTACCGCACCTTTTTTATCTCCACTTAAAACCAGCTGGAGCTAAAGTATAACAAGCTTAGTTACTACATTTTGTCACTGACAGAATTTCTATCAGCATGACTTTTGGTGTTCTTGTTATCGTCACGTAGCCCCTTACTGCTTACAATATAAATGCCAAATACAGGAGTACATCAGGGTAGCTGAGGAACCCAGAGCCAGCAGTAACAGACAAGAGGTGTGGTATTGACTTCCATGGGACTTCACTCACCTGCTGGTTTACTACCACTGGGTTCTTACAGCTTGAATTTGTCATTTGCTTAAGCACTTTGTTAAACTGAGGCATGCGAAGAAAGGCAACAGAAATAATGGTCAAGTATCAGGTGGATTAACATTTTAAGCCACGGCACAGAATAGAGATTTGAAATTAGTAATTTAACAGTAGAAAGCTTTGCATAAGCTAAAAAATAGCAGCTTACCTCAGTTTGATGATACTGTATTTGTAAAAGCTTCCCTGTAAAACGGTTCTGTACAAAATGCTTGACAAAACCAGAATGAAAAGCTCTCGTTTAAAGTATTTTTTAATCTTGCATTTTGAATTGCTCTGTGAATGGTTCACAAGGTGCTGTAATACACTTGATGCTGTACAGACAAGTGAGCTATCTGCACTCCCCTGCCAGAGTTGAATGGCTTGCTGATCAAAGAATAAATGCTTCTAGGATGACTTTTTTATCTACCAGAATCTAAACTGATAAAAATGGTAAAGTCAGATTATTAGAACTGTTTGTGTATTAGGAAACACAACTAAATATAGATTCAGGAGACTGGTTTTTCACATTTATTTAGTAAAACTCACTATACAAACAGAAGTTATCACAACAGCGTACTATGCAGGGTTATAGCTTTTCCTTCCTTCAGGCTGCTTCTTTGTCTCAGTAAAAACATAGATATACATTTACAATGATTCCCCTCTAAAGCACTGGGATTTCAAATATTAAAGCATACCTGGTAAAATAAGCTTAAAATAATTTTACATCGCTTGGAAAAAGATTTGAGTAATTTACTCTTACCAGAGTGCCAGTGTTGCACAGTATTCAGAAAAAATGAACCACCACTAAAATATAGAGTAAACATTTAAAAGTACATTTATTCAAAATGTGGGCAAAATATCGATATAAAAGAAAATAGAGTATAAGAAATAAAAATAAAGTACAAAACATTTTCATCTTCAACATCCATAATTTAATAGATAGCAAGCCCTTTTATTTTTACATCCAAATTACACTTTTGGCTGAAGTACCATCATTTCTGTTAAAATGTTTAAAAACGGGCTAATCATGATACCTAAAGTGGGCTCTTTTAAAATGGCAGTATAGTACAAAACATAGTAAATTATGTTTCAGCATAATAAAATTACACATCCTAAAAAAGATGCAGTTTATTTTTGCTTTCCTGCTTTAAACTGCTCATCATCCCTAGGAAAATAGCTGGAAAACAGCATCCACAGGAAGTTTTAGTTGCTTTGTACAATGGCTGAACAGCTAGATTTAATGCTCCAAGGATTCCGAAGCAGTAAGGCATTTTAATATCCATCAAGTAAATTTATATGTATGCTTGTTAAGGAAGAACAACTTTAAGAAATGACTGCAAAGTAGAACTTGCATAAAAAACCCCCATGCATAAAGACATAGAACCCCTACTGGTCCCTCCACTGGATTTATCAAACAAAGTTTATAGTCTTAAAAAGTGTATAGTAAAAAGCTGTTTTCCTCATCTGCAAGGAACCCATGACAAATATTTTCCATAGTGACAGGTTTGGGTTTTTTTGTTTGTTTGTTTGGGTTTTTTTGGAGGGTGAGGGGGGGGTTGTTTTGTTTTGGTTTTGTTTTTGTTTGTTTGTTTGTTTTTTCTTTATATTTTCCTACTTTCTGACAATCCCACCTCCCCCCTCCACTGAAGTATGTCCCATTAAGCAGTAATTCCACTCCGAATTTAAGCTAGGTTTCTGGGTGTTAAAGTACCCTTCTACCAAGTAAATATTACACATCCTAAAGAATTAGAAATAACTAGTTCCTAATTAAGAAAAGCTTTTAGTAAACTGCACTTGCCTAAGCAGCAGAGAACCTTTATACAGAAAGGATATGATTCGTAATCCAGTGTTTGAGTGAGTACTCCAGTCAGGACAAACTCAGCATTGTGGACATCTGGAATAACCAAAACCACACCCAGTTTACACCCTACAAAGGCATTCTTCCTCATTCTGCATGTGCCTGAGGAGGGGCCATTCTGTACCTTTCTGCTCTTCACGCAAAGGGGTAAGGATATTGCCCCACCACTACCAGGGCCCTGCTGTTACCCATCACACAATTCACACCACAAATACTTCCCCATGCATGTGTTTAATAAATACAGCACGTCTTGGGGTTCTACACCGAAGTAAAAAACAGTTACAATGAAAAACTCCTGATCTTTAACTATCTCAATGAATACTGAAGCAGTGATCTTGCCTCATGCAGGACTGAAGCCCCAGGTCCAAGCCTACCCTTCCAGAGATCTATGGTGACCTGGCTATAAAATTCCTCCATTAGAAACACCTAGCAAACAGCTGGCTCAGGATGGTTTGCAGCATAGACCATGTATTCCTCTGTTATTATCTGAAAGCTTCAAAAGGTGTCTATACTAATAATTAAAAAAAACCCCAAACAACAAAATAACAGCTATACGGTTGAAATTAACATTGATTGTTTATACATACCTATGCCTCTTGCGAAATATTCTCGACATAAATGAAGGTCATTTTCACAGGAAATCAAGATTATCTCTGGCAAACTCTAAACAAAAGAAACTAATTGTAAGCTCAGAATACCAAACACAGTAAGATAACACCAGTAAATTTTAGAAAGCAACACTCTACGCACTTTATTTTGCTTATGCTCCATGAGTTTTCGAAAAGAAGGTTGTTTAGACAGTACTTTTCCTCCTGCACATTCCACAATAGCTTTCATGGTGGAAAGACTGGGACAAATTCCAGGTGTAATGTAAAAATATTTTCCCTAAAAAGAGAAAAGAAAGAATAAGAAAACCCATTGTTTTTTTAACGGATTTCTGCAATGCACTGTTTTATTGCCACATGGCTCTTCTCAGAGACAGACTGGTGTTAAGATATCACAGCTTATGTGCTATCATCATGAAATTCATCAGCTCATGAGTTGTCCTCAACTACAGCTGATGTATTCCCTGGAGGGGCAAATCCACAATTTTCATCAGTTTGAACAGCTTAGATGTGTCTTTTTCAACACGTGCAGAATAACAACCAGGAAATGTTCAAATGCTCACTGGTTAAACTATGATTTAAAATAAAAAAAATAAAGAAAAAGAAACAGTAACTACAGCTTGGTAAGATATGCAAGAACAAATAAGCACAAGGATGTTTCAAGCCTTGCAAAAGAACTTTCAGCTTTTTGTTGTCAGTGTATTACCTTCTGACAAAAATTATCTATCTGTTTGACTAAGACTGATACAAGTGATCAGATCACTAATCAAATTATCTCTGTTTAGCAGCTAGGAATAAAAAAAAATAACCTTGTTATTTAGGCTGCAAACCCGAGTGAAATGCAGTATTTAGTTACTTACTAAAAGACATAGATTCTTATTCATTACAAGTTGTAAAAATACCCTTTCCAGATGGTTTGCCTCAAGAAAAAGTTTCAAATTCTTTTACACTGAAGAATCTCCAGCAACTTAGATCTTCAGGTACCTCTCTGCACTGCAACATAGTTTTAACCAGAGGCATGAAAACCAACTTGCACCATCCTCATAAACAGCCTGGTGGGAAGCACAGACTTCAAGAAGAATCAGACTAAAAGTCCCTTAGGCTGAAGTGCAAACTCACTCTCAAGACTCTCAGTTCTGTGGGCAAGTGCTTTGACTATAAGGATGATGTTAAAAAAAAAAAGGTCCCTTCTTTAAGTGGCGTTTTACAGACAACAGAGCAAGGTTTTACATTTTGTAAGAGAACAACTACTGTTTGGTATACTGAGCATGTTTTGCTCACATGTACAGGATCCAGTCACTCAGAAGGCTTACATGCATCCCAACAATGCTTAAGCAGGAAATAGGCATAAAGTAAAAAATAAAATTTAGAACAAATTCTTCACATTATATGCTAGTCTGTTTTATTGCCCTTAGCTACAAAAGCTATGGTCCCAAAGCTAAAAAAAATTAGGCTGAAAAGTTCCAAGTATTTAAATGTCCTTTTAAACTGCATACCTTGAACAGTGGAGCTACTTGTGCTCTCTTTAGGGACTCCTCTAAACTAAAGCAGAATAGAACCTCAGCTTCAGCATCTCTGAGCACAAAGTTCTGCTCATCTGAAAAAGAAAAACTTGTGATGTAACATATGAAAGACAAAACCATCTCTGTGACCCTGTCCAATCTAATCAGAAAATATTGGTGGGAGGCTGACTCTAAATGGTAAAAACTCTCTAATTCTAATATTATAAGACTGCTTCTTACTGGGCATCTTACAAGAACAACGCACGATTACTTGGAGAATAAAACTCTGTATTTTACACTTCTGTATCTAGCAACATCCACTGTCCTATAAAGTCTCTTTTTTCTAACATGGGGAGAACTTGCAAACTTTTATCTGTTGGTTTTCTACAAACAAAGGAGCAAAATTTTAAATGCAAATCACTGTGACAACCTATAGGAGCACAGAAGCCATCTTCAACTACTCATGGATCCTTAACAGAGCAAACTTTCCATCTGTTTCCCTTGTCCTGCTATTCAGGTGACTATTTTTTTATTTATTTTTTTTATTAGGGATAGGATTTCAGTCTTAACTTCATTTTTCCACAAAAAGCTATGTCAAACACATTTCTCCATCAGATTTAATTCAAAATGTCTAAGTTTTCTGGTTGGTGGTTTGTTTTTCTTGGTTTGTTTTTTTTTTGTTTTGTTTTCTTTTCTTTTCTTTTATTGTTGTTTTGTTTTTGTTTGGGTTTTTTTTGTTTTTGGGGGGTTGTTTTGTTCTTGGGGGGGTGTTTGTTTTGGTTTGGTTTTATTTTGTTTTGGGGTTTTTTTTGGTGGGTTTTTTTGTTTGTTTGTTTGTGGTTTTTTGGGTGGCTTTTTTTTTTTTTTCTTTCCCCAAACACAGATTCTGCATGGAAAACAAAGTGGTCTTTCCAAAGGCAATTCTAATAACCTGCAAGAAATGGTATTAATACTTTTCTGTAAGACAAAGAAAACCAGTAGGGCAATTTTTCTAAACAATTGCCATCTTTTCCATCACTGTTCCAGGTACAGAAGTGAAGGCAGCCCGCTAGCTACAAATCGCCTACATTTCAGTAGACAAGTAAAGTACTTCAAGTACTAGATCAAAACAGTCATCCTTCTAAATCCACAGCATTTCTTTATCTTTTAATAGCTTACAGATGCATTGATTTCTCAATTCATTGATGCTGAACCAAGCAAGTTGCCTTCTTCAGATTTATGAAAATGTTTGCTGGTTTATTGGTTAATTATCCACAGATTTAAGTCTTTGTGGGGGTTAGGCAGCAGTGTTACAAATTTGCTGCTTACAAATTAATTAAATGAAAAGAATAAAACAATCATAAAACAAATAATCAGCCTTTAAGAAGATTTTCTTCAGATCCAACATCCTTGTCAAACAGACCAAAACCATCTATTTTGTTCTATTCAGCTCCCACCAGAAAAGCAGCAGAAACACAAAATTGGTATCTTCCAACACGGCTGCAGTACTAGACCAAATAACTTCAGCTATTTACATGTATTTTTGTACATACTTCCAACAGTGGCTTAGTTGATTACAACTTTGGGGTTTTTTTTAATTATTGAAACTGAAGGTATTTGGGCTTTAACATAACCATAGGTAAAAATCTGCAAAAGTCTATAAGAGGAAAAAATACAATGCTACACAACATCCAACTACTTAATCACTCTAAAGCAAACTTCTATTTTTTTTACTTCATTTATTGAAAAGAAACTATAAAATCAAATGAAAACTAAATGAAACAAAATGTTCTGTTGAAAGACAGCTTAATAGAAAAAAAAAAAAACCAAAAACATATTTCTTCTTATGACAGCTTGTTTTAAAAATTCCAACATAATGTTCTACCTCAAGTAGAATACAAACTAGCTGCTGGGGTAATTGCTGAAACACATTGGGTATGAACTGTACTACTTCAATTTGCTGTAGACTTAAAATCTTTCAAAACTGAACCCTTTAGATAGCTAGCAAGAGACACTGAAGTCAGAAGCCAAAACAACGAAGTGTATGTAAATATACATGCCAACTTTCCATACTTAATAAACCTTAAGTTTACTATAGAAGTTGATACTAGTTGTACTTACCAACAAATTTCTGGCATTTGAAACACTCTTCTAACCACTCTGGAGTTACTATGTGCTTGACTACAGAAATTGCTGTCAGGAACTTGACTGTTCGGGTCACTTTACTGGCGATTAGATGGGTACATTTCTGGGCAGATTCTGCTACTTCACCTCCGAGGATATACAGTTTCTGAAAGTTGTACAAAACACATACCAGAATGTTGGAGAAAAAAAAAAAAAAAAAAAGGAATCATAACATCACTATAAATTAAAACTAAGTTCCTAAAGAAACAGTAAATATAGGAGATTTCTGTACTACAGTCATTCCTTTAAAAAAGCTGATTAAAGGACAGAATTTACAGCATTGAAAATCCAGTTATTTCCAGGCACAAATTTCATCTGGCAAGACTAAAAGCTACATTCTGTTCCTGCAGTTTCTTGGGTTACAGTTGGAGGTTTTTTAAGCAAGGAAGTAACTACAGGATACAAGTTAAAAACTTTTTAAGTGAAACATGCTGTTAAATTTAAGTAAAGCAGAAAATTTATTAATTTTGCTCTTTTCTATGGAAGGTTTAATATTCACTGCAGCTATAGTAAACAGTTTTGCCAGTCATTTCTTTGAAAAGTAACTCATGAAAAACATGTATTTGTTAAATAGCAGGGGTATTTTTTGTGTTTTGTTTTGGGTTTTTTATTATTTTATTTTTTGTTCCACGGGTATTTTTGATGATACTGAGTAACTATCCCTTTTTCCTTCTGGCATTACAGACAGCAACTACGCTGGAAGAAATTCAGGTCTTTTTCAGTACTACTTTTCTCACCTAAATTTGTTCATGAAGTTTGCTGATTTAAAAAGACATGTGGAAGGGACCTTTTGCTTTTTAAAACAAATATACAGAAAGAAAAATAAACAAGTAGCACAGATGCATAAAGTAACTGAAGCAGAACAGTTACCAAATAAAGCTCATTTCACCAAAATCTACACTCAGCCTCAGCCCCAGTAAGTATAGGGTTTTATCCACTAGATGTACACTAATCAAGTCTTAAATATCAAAAATTCAACATCATGAAAGAAGTTAACAAGTGTTTCAATGTAGTTCACAAGAAAGCAGCAGGAAAGTCACCTTAATGTACTGCTGAACTTGCATAGGTTCAAATCCTGTGAAGAGCACCATTGGCGTCAATTCTGGGGTGAGTTTTTTAGTAGGTGGTGGTAGATCTTCAATTCTGCAAAATACATGAAATACAGCAGAATATGAAGTTTAGGCCCAAAGTTGTTTTATTATTATTTTAAAACTAGAGAAGCACACTCCTGCAACTATTACCAATGGAAGTAGATGAATGAGAATCAGGCACGATCAATCTTCTGAAGAAAAAATTGCTGTGTTGAGAACAAAACATTTTTTCTTGTTTCTGTTCACTCCCAATACACTCAGTATTTCACTCTGTAGTTAATATTTTATTCCTGCCAGTTGAGTAGCTGGCAATATGCAAGAAACATTTGATAATTATTTCAATTAGCAGGGCAAAGGATGGAACCAGACTGATGACCAGCTGACACTTCTATGGAAAAGTAAAATTAAGGACTCCTGGCACTAATTGCTCGCTGCTCTTACCTCGCTCTTTTAGAAGACGGCTGAAGACTGGATTCATTTTGCTTTGGTTTCAAAGGCAACCTCACCCCCTGTAATTAGATCATCTACATGTTTATATCTGAATTGAGCAGGGAAACAAACTTCTATTCTGAAAGAGGAAAACTGCACACCAATATTCTGAGATTCTATTAAATAAAATGAAACATTAATTAAAAAGATTTCTAAATGTGTACTGGTGCACCTATCACTTACACAACTGACTCAAGGCAAAGCTGAGCTTCTCCACAAAGTTCCACAACCATTTAAGTATACATCAAATAAAATACTGTAAGACTTTGCTTCTTTTAAATAAAACTGATAAACAATGAAAATGACAAATAACTAAACTAGAAAGAGACTGAAAAACCCGTTCATTTGTTAAACACATGAAGACCCCAGTATTCCTCCAGGTGCTTCAATACCCAAAGAAAATACTGTCACGTGTGTTTTAAAGACTCAGGTTCTTTAAGTACATGAACAGATGCCCAGGTACTCACTGGATAGCCTCTCCTGATTTCCTCATTTGCCCAGAGGGTAGAGAAATGCAGCTTTTAGGCTCTCCCTGGCCTAAGTAACTTGAAATCACAGCTCTCAGTTGCAGGAGTGTGTGACATCTTTTCCTTTTTAACCTTCAAATCTACACCTGAAGTTTAATGAGGAATGCTAGAGGCACATGACCAGAACGACAGGCAGCATTATTCCAGCCTTGCTGTGAGGATGGTCCATTTGGCAGGAAGAGGCCACAGGAGTCTGTGTGTTCCCTGCTCTCAGGGACATGTTTATACACTAGACAATCACTAGTAAGAGCAGCCAGAAAGAAAAGTGCAAGTGCTCACTTTTTGATAGACATTTCAACTACTTCACTATGAAAACGCAAGAGGTAGATGGCATCAACACCATCTGACAGGCAGCTGTTCTCAAAAGAGGACCCTGTACTTTAAATCCCAAGACAAACAGAAATGCCTACTGCAAAGGCAACGGACTTGTCTGACACTTCCACATGCCTGGCATTTTCTACTGCCAAATCATATTCTTCATATGGGGGCATCCTGAGGGGAGCTGGCCAAGATTATCTTCAGAACTCCCTTTCAATCTAAGTTACAAGATTCTTGCTACTTCACATGTAGTAAATACAGAAAGGGAGGTACTACCTTAGGCTTCTGATCCCTAAGTTCTCTCCATCTGCCACGTAAGACAAAACATGGACCACCACCCGGCCTGACTGAGTCACACAAAGAAGGCACATGAGCTCCACTGCAGCGCTGACACTATTTCTCAGATTTCTCAAAATAAAACAGGGAAAACACTAGCAGGGAGCACATCCAGGAGGTTCAGTGTGGGTCTAAGTTCCTCTGGCACGTTGCTCACACCATAAAGATGTGCTCACAAATTAAGAACACCAAAATGTAATCTTATAAAAATAACTGTATATATACACAATAATTCAACATACCATTAGCAGTTCTGATGATACCTTTAATGGGACTCTCCAAGCATCTAGGAAATGAAGAACAAAACAAAAGTGGAACCATTACAAAGTTATTTCTAACAGAAGACAAATGCTTTTATTGATTAGACAGGTACATATATAAATGCTACAGAACACAGGATTTTGGGACTGAAACTCTTACCCAGAAGGTTTAGAACTAGATGTTGACTAGGAGAAAGAGGATCCTGAAGACCGAACACTGTGTATCGACTGTGCTGTATCTGCCGCAGAGCTTCAAAGTTCCCTAGCAGTATGTCACAGAGCCACTGTGCATTTACACAGGGTATTCGCCACTCTTTAGCTTTCTCATACTTTAATCCACTGGGCCTTATTGTTCAGAGATGAAGGAAAAAATGTATTTTGATTAAATAGGTAAAATAGCAACTTCTAATAATAAACCTAAAATACCGGTATTTCTGCATTGGCCTACTATCTATTTCAACTGTGGCAAAGTAGGTAATCTGAAAAAATACTTCTGCTTTATGTGGTAAAACAAGTCAATTAGGGGAGAATTTATGCCCCAAACAGAAGCAAGTTAGACCTGGATTTCACTCAATTTTCCATCCCCCAATGTTTTCTAAAATAATAGTTTACTTACAGACGATGCAACAGTCAGCATCACTTATAAAATATTGTAAAACAGTAGAATTAAAAATTACTTTTCTTTTGCCTGGCTTCAAAAGGCAAAATTTATCATTTAACAGTGTGCAGTATTTTAGTTCAAGAAGCATCATCACTAAGTTTATTGCTATCAAGTTGCATAATTGGTTAAAACTGACATTGTTATGATGAGATTTAACTAGCAGCACACATTAAGAAAAGCGCTAACTGGCACTAAGCAACTCAGAATGCAAGAACTGCAGAGATAAAGCACTTACTCTTTACAGATGAGAACTGTATTGCTGCGACACAGGTAGCCTGTGTATTTGGCACCTGCTAGGTAGGCCATTAGCTTGAGGTCATCTCTGTCACTATCAACAAATCCTGTCACAGAGATTATCTACAGACAGAAAAAGACAGTTATGAATAACTCAACATAGACAGGACTTACAGCAGACTCCTTGTTAAAAATATTTTTCTTACTAACTTTTTACATTACAATGAAATATACAGTATCACAACTGCACCATACAGGCACTAAATGAAAGCATGCCTTGTAGGATACATAGAGTACAATTCAAAAGCAATTTGTTTATACATAAAAAAAATGAGGTTTTCTAGTCCTAGTTCTGACTTGGGAAGAACCATTTTCATTCTGCTGGTGAGATTTTTCTCATTTACAAAGCAGACTCCAGTTTTACTATGACACAGCTCACAGCCAGTATTCTTCTTGCACATCTCACCCCTTCCTTCTGCTGCTGTTTATATTCAGGGAGACAGAAACATTTATACTTACTTGCCCTACTCTGCTTTTAAAAAAAATCTCCTGAATGCTCTGCTTTACGCTGCCATGAAGCCAAATAAAACTGTGCAAGCTGATCATAGGTGGTGAGCTGTAATTCCCCTTCTTCCATTCTTATCCTTAGTCTTGCCAAGTTTTAATTTTTGCCATTCTCTCCTTTTATTCAGGAAAAGGCAACAGCAATTTTGTTGTTGAAAATAAACTACCTTTACTACCTTACATATTACATTTACCACTAACCACTGTGTCCACAGGCATATTGTTAAGATTCTCATTTTCCCAAACCTGTATTTCTTTTTATGCCTTTCATAACAGAGTAGTAGCAAGGCTGTCATCCTGTATGTCTCCACCCAGCACAAAGAAATCCAATGCCAAGACGTATTTTGGCATCTTGTTTTGTATTCCATAGCATATTTCATGATGCATCAGATTCAACTGCCACTTTATCTTTCAGTCCCACATAATTCAGCTTGCCCAGTGCTCCTCATTGCACAGGCTACTGGAACTGTGACCTCCTATTCTCTGATTAACAACACAGGCTTCCTTTTTTGCTATTTGATAGGTATTGACCCAGAAAAAAGGAAAACCCTCAAAAATATCCCTCAATATACTGGGTTATGGTAAAGGAAGCATATCCTGTTAGGTGTGCTTTTAGTAAAAACTATGCAGCTTGGATTCCTGTCATCTAGCTACGTATAACTCACATAGTCTTTACACCTCGGGACTCAAAACCCAGTAAAACTTGCAAAGCACAACAAATCACCCAGTGTTATATAGCACTTCAACACAGAGCCTTAAGATTAACAGAAGCTTCTCTTCTGAGACAAAAACATACATTTTGCTTTGAGTAAGCACTTTATAGCTCCATTCTAATACTGCTCATGCAATGAAGCAAGCATTTTTCAGAAGTAAGCTTTTTCTTCTTACATGTTGAGAGCATGGCTTTCCTCCTGGTGGAAATGCCACTGGAAAATGAAGGGCTCGATGAGGTGGTACCATTTTCTTCTTCTTCAAGATTGAGTTCAGCCAATGTGCTGTAATACATCTCTTCCTTTCCCTTAAAGCCTATGAATACATCCATAAAGAGCTTTTTAAAACCAAACTACGTCATTATTTTAAACTTCTTCTACAATACAAAGCTTTGTTTTCAAATGTTTTTCTCTACTTTTTCAGGATCCTCCTTCTCTTATCATCTTTCTCAGCATTCTCTGGAATAAATCCACTACATGCATTCTGAAAGTTTGTTACACCATAAACTACAAGTCATAAAAAAGCACAGAATGAAAAACTTTTAACTTTATACTTGTAATATAAGCATGAAACACATACTTCACACGCACCTTCCCAGCAATGAATATCACTGAAATATCAATGAATATCACTGAAATATCAATGAATATCATTGAAATATCAATGAATGAATATCAATGAAATCACACATGAATACCTTACCTGAGCATACATGTTACTGACTTGGCTTTCACAAAGAAGATGTGTACACCTGCTTGTAAGGGTAGGGTCCACTGTCCCACCATGTGCTTGAATGATCTGGTGAGAGAACAAACCCAGAACTTCTAATATATACAACAATTTCTAAATTACATTAAGATACAAATAGTCTGGAATGAAAGTCTATGTTTTAGGACACTGCCACCATTAGCACCATTTCACTGAAGAGTTACCCCCCAAAAAAATGCTTATCTAGCTTAAGAACATTTTAGGAAAAAAATGGAGTAAATTAAATTAAATAGGTAGCTTTTCACTGAGCTACAAAAAGTCTATGTTTTTAGAATCAATTAAAAAAGAACCCCAAAAAAACCAAAACAAAACCCCACAAAACAAAACCAAATGAAGATATATAAATAAAAATAACCCTTCTCATGGTTTTTATTTTTGCAGTATGACTAAGAAACAATTTTTCATGAACTATTCAATTCTATCTCAGCAATAAACACAAGTGCTGTTAAAAATGTCAACAGCTTACTTGATTATGCAAAATTGTAGGGAAAATTCAACTACAAAATCCATCAGAAGTTTCTGAAGAACATCAAAGTCCTCTCATTTAGGAAAGGATACAATCAGATTTTTCTGAAAAATAGAAGTTGGCAAAAAACAGAAACACTCTATTCCTCCATGTTATTCACTCAGGTGGATACCTCACAGGCTACTAAATGCCAGAATTATATGCAAAAAAAAGAAGTCTTTTTATACAATCAAGTTAAAGATAGATAGCAATGCCATATTACATTTGCTGCACTACAGCTAAATGATTAAAAGCATAAATAGTCAGGATATAGTTAAGGCTATAACTTATTTAGCTGGTGTTTTGACTAAAGACCTAATTCAACCAGACTGCACATCTAAAGCTTTTTTATTACTTTTTCTGGTCAGCTGCAGCTGAATAATGGTTTTTAGGTTGTAACACAAACATCACACAAAAGGATACCTAAAGAAAAGTGAACAGTGCTGAAATTCTTCCAAAGATTTCTTTCAGATTTTAGTTACTATGACATTATGTTATCATAGTTTTTTTTTAAATACAACAGAATCTTACCCGTTTCCAGGTCGCCAACAGCTGTTTGTCAGACATCTGCTCTGGGTAATCAGCAATTGCAAAGACGCAGCCCAGTAGGAAATACTCTTCTGGAACTGGAATAGTTTAGCACATAAAAGAACAAAAAAATTAAATACTTACAAGTCTGAAGAGTTCATCTCAGAACATATTTGCTACACTAATCTTTCCTCTTGCCAGGTTATAAACTTCATTCAATTCTGAAGTAAACCTTTCTTGGAAAAAAGGAGGAACCACAATTTCAAAGCTGACAGCCACATCTAAAGGCACAGTTCAGCCCAGGTTTGGTTTTGATCTGGGGGATTTTTTTTCCTGGAAGAAGGGAGGCTAAAGGGGCAGAAGGAAGGGGCACCAAAAGCAAAACTTACTCTTTTATATAGATCAGCTATGAATAGTCAAAACAATCAAAAAGTTTTCAGTTCTACTAGCAAAGACAGAATTCAAAGCAAGTTAGGACAACTTTCTATCTGATCCTCATTAGTTTACCAGTATTTCCAAAAATTTAAGCTGTCTTTTCAGCTATTTACACTGTTTGAAAGCTCCTCCCTTCCCCTCTTCCAAAGGAAGCAAAAAAAATGTAGAGAATATGGTATTCATAGACTAACACTGTTCTGACAGTACAATTTATATGCTAGTGGCATAAAGTATATATTTGAAAAGAGAATGCTCTCAAGCTTTTCATGTTTCTGGATCAGCCTTAAGTTATAATTTAAATCTGTCTGACTATCAGTTAGTAAAATAGGTCCTGAGCCATGAATGGTGTTTCCAAGTCTTACTATCCCAAACCATAAACCCTTTTTTTTTTATATTCTAACCACATTATGTCATGTCATTAGCCATGTTTCTGCAGGATCAGAAGGCAATCGTTACTAACTCTCCACTGCAGGATCGTGTCCAAAAAGCGGCTGCTGTTGCAGTTGCTGCTGTTGCTGCTGGTGGTGTTGTGGCTGCTGGGCTGCAACTTGATGCTGTAGTGCTTGAGATGTCTGAGTTAAGTGTTGTGTTGCCTGATTCTGCATTTGCTGTTGCTGATGCTGTTGGTGTAATCTCTGTAAGTGCTGCTGTTGCATTTGCTGCTGCTGCATTTGCTGCTGATGATGTTGCAGCTGTTGCTGTTGCAGGTTCTGTTGCTGTAGCTGCTGCAACTGTTGCTGCTGTAGCTGCTGCTGCTGCAATTGATGAAGTTGTTGTTGCAAAGCATGCTGCTGTTGGAACTGGAGCTGTTGCTGAGGACGGTGTAGCTGCTGTTGAGCATGTAACTGCTGCTGTGGAAACTGAAGCTGCTGTTGTGCGAACTGGTGCTGCTGATGAACTTGCTGCTGTGAAAACTGATGAGGCTGTTGCTGGAAAGACTGCTGGGAAATCTGGGGTTGTTGCTGCTGCTGCTGTTGTAGCTGCATAAGTTGTTGAGGTTGAAGGTGTAAAAGAGGGTGGTGCTGTTGCTGCTGTGCTTGATGTGACTGCTGCAATAAATGTGTCTCTGGTGTTAGTTTCACTTGACTAAACAGCACCGCATTTGGATGTCCCTGTTGGCTATGATTTACTTGTTGTTCTAAACTTTTTGTAGGTGCTGAAAGTGATTGTAATATCTAGAAAACAAAGATTAGTTTTGTGACCTTTTAGTTGTCATTCAGTTTTAAAAATATTTTAAGAACTACTGGGAAAATACAATTGTCAAAAGAATCCTATACTTAATTACATTGTAAGCTAAACAAAAACCTTTAACTCTTAATTGGAAAAGACAAGACTTACACACAGAGAAGTGTGGAGCTACATGTGGCTCCTAAGGCAATGCAAATTTTAGCAAAATTTAAGGTTAAAACCCATCCCTGTATTATTGATAACTCCAACAGCATCATGACTATTAACACTATATTAATAATTACACTGATCAACTCAATCAACTCTAATATTCATTTTCCAATCCTTTCAGACCATAAATGTTCAAAGTTTCACTTCATAGTCTTATTCTCTTTAACTTAAAAATTGCTAATAATGCCTCTACTAATTAGTGCTGTTTGAAACATGGGAACTTAATACAACCTTGCTTTCTTTTGGACCAATTCAGGAATATTTAGCTCTGGTTTTTAAACTGAATCTTAAAATGTAAAGAAAAACACTGATCTGTTGAGCGGTAATAGTTTCTTGGGAAAAAAACAAACAAATTAACCTATACTTAAGAGTAATAGATTTTAGGCTTATACAAAGTGCTGAAGTGATCTGGAGCTTGACTTTTAGATGGGTAACTAACTGTTAAGGGAAAAATCATTTCACAGTAAGCAGACAGAAGTTAGCAAGTGAGTTTTTAAAGCATCAGAAAATGGAAAAATGGGTGAATTCCTAATAGGTTAGAATGAGTCCTACATATTTAAAATATTTTAATATAAACAACCTATTAAAAATTAGAAGGAGCAATAGACAACTCTAGACTTGCCATTCATAATGCCTTATAAACGTGAAATCAGCTTCAGTGAATCTTGCAAATCTTGTTTCCTTCACCCACACTATTTCATCACATACAGTATAAACTTCAGTGATGTGTGTGAGAGCAATCGAAGCACATCACTAAAACACAAAGCCAATTAACTATATCCACTTAATGAGATGTCCATCAACTCTTCATCAGAGGTGGCTCAAGTGTTTTTGTTTGGGTTTTTTTTTTTTTTTACAATGCACTTCAAAACATCTCTGGTTTCATCTAAGTAATTTTGTTGTTGTTGGTGTAGCATACATTTACAACCACGATTATCAATGCATCACCCATCACTAATGTCTAGACAGCACCACAGTATAAACATTCAATAACTGAAAATGACATAAAGGGAAAGAATGTTTCTGTGGTTCAGTATGAGGAGAAATCTTCAGGCTGCTCTCCACAAAAAGTGCCAGAAGTCAAAATTCCAGAAGCTTCAGGGCACAGATTTCAAAATAAAGGGATAAAACTTTCAAAAGTATCCTAAGGCTATATTCAGAATGTAACTTCATAGCTGCAAAATGTCTTCTTATTATAGATTTTTGCCATTCAGCAGAAATCTTGAGTTTCAAATTAAACATTAACTTTCCAAGATTATGCACCAAGATACGGAATCCAAACAAGACTGGTACCCAAGCAGGATGCAAAGTACAACACGACCTAGCCAGAGGAAAGTTGTAAGGAGAAAGCTAGAATTAGTACTCCTCCACCTAGGAAGCAGATTTGCAATTCTAAGAGGCAAAGCGTTTCTCTGGAGCTAGCACAGCATCTTAAGAAAAGTCCTTGCACACCAGTTAAGTCTCTAGCCCAACAGACTTGGAGAATAAAGTCTAGCTGAAGCATGACACCATCAACTGTCCTGTAGCTCTACAAATATTACTTACAAAAACCCCACGTTATTTCCACAGGGACACCACTGAAGAATATTTGATAGTGCAATAACTGGTTTGTAGATGTAGTCTACAAACCTGAAAGCATCAGCCAACTTAGCAGCACTGGCCAACCGACCAGGAAGTTGGCAGCTTCTGCTGAGTCCTTACCTGAAAGTCTCAGTCATTACAGCACTGACAGGAGGAATCTAAGTCTCAGTTTTAAAATGAAGCCTGTATTTCCCTTTCATATTCTGAAGTAACAGACACAACAAAGAGCGAACATTCCTGAGTGGGTCCACTTCTTGTTTTTAAGTACTAGCTGTAAGCTTTGCTATTATCCAGGCACCTTTGAAAGTTTTACCATCAGATGAACATCCAAATAAATTTGCCACTGCCATTATTTAAGCAACAGATATGTCTAAAATTTACCAGCACCTACTTTTCTCATATTCCCTTCCCATGACCATCTAAGAATTTCAATGTTGCAAGTTATTTCAGTGCATGCTCACTCACTTTTTATTTTCTTCTGAAAATAAATTCAATACAAAAGCTGAAATTATTTCAACTATATGAGTGCATAAGAACTTTTGAGTTAGGACTTCTGCATCGTAATCCTGGCTGTACTATATAACAAGTAAATGAAGCCCAGCAGAATACAACCTACTGTGAGAAGAATCAATTTCACAGTTTTATGTCTTTATGGCACAAATAATTACTTGTGCTGAATAAAAAGCCTGAAGGGTACGAAAGCAGGTCTCCTGAACTTGCCAAATAATTCTAAATTAATGAATTATTACTTTGGCATTTCCAAGAAATCAATACTGAAACTCTAAACCACGATTTTACTCTTCCAAACATTTTTTCCAAATGCATTTTTACTTCTGTGAACCTGCTAAGAGTTAGGTTACTTATTATGGGGAGGTTACTAATTTGGCTACAACTTTTAAGTAATCTGGGGAACTTTTATTCCTTTGTACATTTAAAGATAATTAAAAAGAAATTAAAATTTTTGATAAGTTCCTAAGAAAGTCCAATATCTTATAAATTAAAAATCCAACACTTACATGTGCTACATTTGACGGTCTATTAATTTGCTGAATATCAGCACTATTAGTAATATTCCTTAATGTCCGCACGGCTGGACTCCACGTAGCCATCATTTCCTGTCGATCAGAACTTTGGGCACCTTGTACTGAAGCCATTAGATTGCCTCTCATATCTGGAGGCAAAATATTACCTGGCACTGGTGGGACATTGGCACATAAATTAATTAACCCAGAGTCTTTCCCTTGAGGCAACCTACGCTTTGCTGTAGATGTTTGTGGGACTTCAGCTGGTGTCCAATTCAAATTCCTTTCCTGCTTTTCTGGAGAGGAATCTGAAGAATCATCAAACATCAGTTCCCCTTTTGCCTTATCAGCAGTAGTAGATTTTGGTGAAAAAACTTGATCACCCAAAGGTGATCCTTCTCGAGAAGATGCTGGGCTTGATAACTTTTCATCAGTACTAGCTTCATTTTGAGAATCTTGTTCTTCATTTTCTGCCTCTTCCTCCTCTTCCTCCTCTTCCTCTTCTTCCTCCTCGTATATAATTAAACGAGGATGGTAAGGAGTCTCTTCTTTTTTAGTCTTATCAGCTACAGAATCCAGTACCCAGTCTGGTGTCACAATTTTAATGCTGTCCCGTTTATAAGCACATTCATATTTTTCCTGAGGAAAAAAAAAAATAATAAAAGAAAGGAAAAAAAAAAAACAAACAACAAACCAAAGCAAAACCAAACCAAAACACCCACAACAACAGAATACAATTAACTTCTTTGAGGGCAGGGCTAGAGCATGGAGAGGCAAATCACAAGAGGCTGTCCAATAAAGTGATCTCACTACGGTGCGGAACCACAAGTTCCAAGAGATTAAAACAAAAATCTCCACATCTACAACACAAAGGACTCAGAAGGCAGAACTGCAGAAGATTAAGTCTTCACTTGCAAAAACACCACCCAATTTTGAAAATCATGGGATTTGGTTCTGAAAAAGCCTTCAGATCTCCAGCAGCTAGGAACAGCACATTCAATACTAAGATGCAGCTGATTGAAGATTTGAAACTTATTTCAGAATCTAATATTTAAAAGTGAATGAAGTGGGATTTTCTTTGTATGTCAAACAATATAAATTAACAACCAGCACATTCAGAGCAAATTAATTTAATTTAATGATTCTCTAGAGTTATTTCCTACAATGAAACTGTCATTTGTACACAATAAAGAGATTAAAGATGAAATCCAGTTTATTTGCAGTTATGAGTTTTCATTCTTTCTTTGTGGTGAGAATTATTATGAATCTCATTTTATCATCTTGTGTCTCGTCAAAGCAATCATTTAAGCTTTCATGAGTGTCAAAACTGCTCTCATTACAAAGTGTTGGAAATTCACTTGTAGTAGCACGTCAGAGCAGCAGGACTAGAAGCATTTCAAGTAATCATCCTATAAAATTGTTCCCATTTCATGGTTACATAAATTAAACAAGATATTTATTTTATCCTACAGATATGAAATGCTAATGTGGATTTTTTTCAGTTTCTTCACTGGCAAGCTTCAAGACAACATCATTTGCTCTAAAAAGCTTATGATTTAAGGCAACACTTCTGAAATGTATATATCACTGCCTCTTAGAAACACCATTTTAGGTAGCAGAGCAATTTGTCCAAGTGTTACATTGTGTTGCAATGGAGCAGACAACTAGAGTGGTCTTCAAGTACACCCTTATAATCTTCCACAGAACAAAGATCATGCACTTTTTCTTTTTTTTTTAAACAAAGCCAACCAGAACACACAAAAAAAAACCCCAACTATAAAGGTTCTTACAGTTTTAAATGAAACAGGAAAGAAAAAGCAAGAATTTCCCATGCCACACTTTCTCCTCTCCCAATGCCATCCTGTGTTTCATTTTCCTATGTATTGCATGCACAACTTTATTGTCATCCCACTAGCCACATTTTTTTCTCTTAGTATTAGGTAGTTTAACAACAAAATATGAAGAGAGTCATTACAGGGACAATAATATACTCAATTTGTACAAAACATTAGAAACTGAACAAAGTTTTCCAAATGTATGTAAAGAGATCTGGATAGACTACAGAGCTGGGCAATCACTGACTATGAAATTTAGCAAGAGCAAGTGCTGGATTCTGCACCTGGGACAGAGTTATCCTGGTCATATGTACAAACACAGGGAGCAGGAGGCTGGACAGCAGCCCTGAGGAAAGAGAACTGGAGTTTGGGCTGATGGCAAGTTAATATGAGTCAACAGCATGCCCTGGCAGCCAAAAGGGACAACCACATCCTGGGGTGCATCAAGCACAGCATAGTTAGCTGGTAGAAGGTGTTTGTCCCACTCTACAGTGCACTGGTGCGATCTCACCTTGAGTACTGGGTGCAGTTCCGGGTACCTCAATTTATTTAAGAAGGACTGGAGAGGTGGGCCCAAGTGACTCTCGTGAGGTTCAACAAGAGCAAGTGCAGGGTCCTGCACCTGGGCTGGAACAATCCCCACTACAATACAGGCTGGGGGAGGAGGTGATAGAGAGCAGCTCTGCAGAAAAAGACTTGGGGGTGCTGGTAGACAGGGAGCTGGACATGAGCAGCCAGTGGGTGCTTGCAGCCCAGAAGGCCAATCACATCCTGGGCTGCATCAAAAGAAGTGTGGCCAGCAGATGGAGAGAGGTCATTCTACCGCTCTGCTCTGGTCAGACCTCACCTGGAATACTGCATCCAGCTCTGGGGCCCTCAGCACAGGAAGGACACGGACCTGATGGAGCAGGTCCAGAGGAGGGCCACAAGGATGATCCAGGCTCTGGAGCACCTCTCCTACAGGGGACAGGCTGAGGGAGCTGGGATTGTTCAGCTTGGAGAAGAGAAGGCTTAGTGAGACCTAATAGCCACCTTCCAGTCCCTGAAGGGAGCTTACAAAAAGACTGGAGAGGGCCTGTTGACAAAGGCCTGTAGGGAAAGTACAAGGGGCAATGGTTTTAAATTAGAAAAAGAGTGGATTTAGATTGGATGTAAGGAGGAAGTTCTTTACCATGAGGGTGGAGCACTGGAACAAGCTGCCCAGGGAGGTGGTTGAGGCTCCATCCCTGGAGACATTCAAGGTGGGGCTTGATGAGGCTCTGAGCAACCTGCTCTAGTTGAGGATGTCCCTGCTCTCAGCAAGTGGGGTTGGACTGGATGACCTCTAGAGGTCCCTTCCAACCCAGACATTTCTATGATTCTATGATATTAAACTACTAGAGTGTGTCCAGAGGAGGACAGCTAAGATGGTGAAAGGTCTCAAGGGCAAGACTTTGGGAAGTGGCTGAGGACACTTGGCTTGTTCAGCATAGAGAAGGCTGAGCTCATCACAGTCTACAGGTTCCTCAAGGGAGACAGTGGAAGGGCAGGTGCTGATCTCTCTCTGGTGACCAGAGACAGGACACAAAGAAATGGAATGAGGCTGCATATGGGGAATTTCAGATTGCACATTAGGAAAGGTTCTTCACTGAGAGAGTGGTCAGTCACTGCAACAGGCTCCCCAGTAAAGTTGTGTTGGCCTGCCAGAGTTCAAGGACTGCTTGGACAATGCTCTTAGTCATATGGTTTAGTTTTAGATAGTCCTGTGAGAATTAAGGAGTTGGACTTGATAATCCTTATGGATTCCTTCCAACTTCTATGATGAGCATGATCTGAAGTATGTGTCTTTTATCAGAATGGGCAGGAATGTTGTGTATTGTTTATCCTACCATCTCTCTTTAAGAGGAGTGAGTTGAGGGGATCTCAAGAGTTTTCTTTTCTTTCAGAAAACAGCAACAACACAAACAAAAAACACCCTGCTCCTCCTGCTCTCTTTGTTCCTTTCTCCCTCATAACATCAAAGGGCATTTTACACAATTCTTCAATTTTGTCTTTTAATTTTCTTCACTAATTCTGTATCTACAGATTTAAAAATCATAATCACTAATGATTATGACATGTCAAGTTAAACAGAATAAAGAATAAAATGCTTTATTCAACCAGGAATCCACGTACCAATATGCAACTGGACATCTTTTGAATTAATCAGGCTTGAAGCCATACAGAAAATAAATAGCAGAAAATAACCTGAAGAGCTGCAATGCATAATTTAGCTGTTCAAAACTAACGAACAGTCTGAAGAATCCTAACTTCAGGGAGATGGAAAATTGTTGATTATTCAAAAGCAAATGAGTGCTACAACAAGAGGAATTGTACATGTAATAAACTCTTACCCCCTTTGGCTCAGGCACAATCAAATGAGTACACTTATTATTGAGGCTCAGCTGGCAATTCCCTCCATAAAAAGTAATCAAAGCCCACAGCGTACTTCGGTCTTCAGATGAAACCTAAAAGGAAGGTAAATAAGCCTTTTAGTTCTATGCAACCAGCTGCCTCCCACCTGAAGAATTTTAGTACAATCCATGACATAACATTTACAAGTCTGGCTAATGTATTGCCTATTGCTTTTAAATGCCAAATTAGCATGAAAGTTACAGAGAAAAAAAAAAAAGGTGAGAGACACAACAACAACAAAAAATTAAACAATCATTTTTAACCTGCACAGAGAAAGAGAAAACATTTTTCACTCCTGTAAATCTCAACACTAATATATCACCTTCCACAAGAGGAAAAGTTAGTGATCAAGCAAAGTATTATTTATCTTAGACAACTTGTATAAATCCATTAAACAGAATTTTAACAAACAAATCAAACTAACAGCCTGTGTAAACACATGAAGTGTTTATTTCTAACAATTTATGTCACAGTAATGTCTTGCTCCCCTGCCAAGAAAGCCACATGTATTTAAGCTATTACCATTCAGAGTTAGGGACAGTATTACAGCAACAGTAATTCATAAAGAAGTCCAAAGCACACACGTGCATGTGTTCCACCAGCACCTAGGCCCTGATTGTGTCCATCTGCACACACACACACACACTGGTCACAGATCTGTAGAGCTGGCTATGAATGCAAGCCACCACCTTTCCACTTACTTTACTCACTGGCACCCTTGTTAACATTTCAGTGCCTAAGCAGGGAAAACATGTTGACTGAATATTGTGTTAATGCAGAAGTAGAAGAACAGGAGCAAAGACTTCATGGTCTAGTGCACTCTGAGTTTTAGAATCACCATACAGCTGAACACAAGATAAATTCCTGATTGAATGTCCAGTTTGAAATGTTCACACCCTCATTTTCAGTGAGAACCTGTCTTAGGTGATAATTTGCTTAAGATATGGAATAGAAGTCATAGTACAACAGAAAAACTGGTTATGTCTCCTGGTTATATCTCCTCAAAACCCCAAAGCATTGCACACATACTGTACACTGGAGTGGACTGAAATATGGTTGACTTACCTGAGAGAGACAGGCAGTGACTCCAAAAAAGACCTGACATGATTCTGGAGAAAAGCCACTTACACTGGATAGCAAGTGTCAAGGATGCAAAAAGAATTTAAATGAGAGTTTCCTGAGGGACATTAGAAGGAAATTAAATAGTGAACATAGCACTTTTCAGGTGCTACCATGTATTTGACCATTCAAAAACTTTTATCTTTAAATGCATGTTGCCTGTTTCCAATTCAAGTTGTATACATCAAGAAAAAATGAGGGTGAAACTGGATTAAGACACCTCTAATTTATGACCCATTTTGGTAACATTACAATCTTGCCTCTTCCCAGAGCATCTTCCTCTGCCCGTCTCAGGATGCTCTGCTTACAGGAGACAAGTCATTATCAAGAGCTGCCATCTATTATCAAGTGCTTGTCTTCCAAATGGTACATTTTTTGGCTGAAGATACCTTTTGGAAGGTAACCTGCACTTTGCAATTTCTCAAAGACTGGAAAATTCAGAACGGTTTTCTAGCATAGAGCATGATTACTGAGTCCACAAAAGGCACTGAATGTCAAGGGACAAGCTCACATATCCAGATAAACAGTAAACTGAAGAAAGTATTAGAGAGATTATCTGCAAACAGTTGTAGGCAAGTCAGTATATGCAAATACCAAATCTTCCACAGCTGATTTTTTTCCTACTGAGGTCTAACTCTGCATTGGAAGCTGGCTAGGCAACAGATACAGGGGGTGGGGGAAATGTAGGAGCTAGTGTGAAACATAAACTGAGAAATCACCACACTGGGATGTAAAAACAGAAACACAGCCTGAAACTAACATGAAGTTTTCCATTATGCCTTCAAAATTCAACAAGATCTCTGGTAGCAATGCATATTTGTTTTCAGATGCATAGAAGAGACAGATAAATGAAACAGCACGTGAAAAAGAGCAGTGAGAATTTTAACAGACCTAGGAAGCTGAAAGACCAGAATTTGTGTTTTTAAGAGGCTAAGAGGACACATCTTCAAATCCTTTAAAGGCTGATGGATGAAAAGAGAAGTAATCTGTTCTCCCTGTTTAGAGTGGCTCAGATAAATCAAAACAAGGCTAGATTGCATCACAGTAATAGGGTTAAACTCTTAACAAAGTGAGGCACTGTAAGTTGACTGGGAAGACTATGAAGTTTCCACTATGAGAGGGGCCTTGTGAAAGAGGAGGGTGAACAGACTGACAAAAGTGACCTGGAAAAGACAGACAGACCATGTGACTTCTATTAACTTCCCTCCCTTTTCTAGACTTTCATACAATTTTGTGTTTAAGATACATGCACGTACTGTTGCAAAAAATAACTGCAGAAACAGATGTGCATTATATTATGAGCACACACTGAGGTTCTTCACACGAAACAAAATTATTTGCCCTGTGCTGCTGACAGATGCACCAGCAATACTTCAATTTTGAGTTGAGACAACACACAGCAAGCTGACAACAAAGCCCAGAGCACTTTAAAACTTAAGAATAGATTACTCTCACTATCCAGAATACACCACATTGTTCAAGACTGATGCACATCCTAAATTTCACTGTGTTGGTCAGTATCTCATCTAAGGTAGTGATTCAGTACTGGGTCTTTCAAAAGCGTACTGTTGTCTACTCCCTGCCTTAACACCTGCTCTGAGCACATAAAGCACCAAGAGCTCGGTATGTTAAACCTTTAAGAGGTCCATTAATTTGACTGCAACTTGCACTCTTTAAAGAACAGGAGTGAAACAGATTCTCTTAAGAGTTAAAGGCAGCAAAACAATGTACCAAGTACGTCTAGAAGACAAAAAGAGGGAATGCAACAAAGCCCACTTTCTTTTTTTTCCTCCTTAACAACAAAAATTCAGGAGTGCTCTGGCCCTCTTTCAACTGTACAAGACCTTGGAAAAATACACCTTCCACATTCTTGCTTTTGCTGTTAACAAGAAAATTAAGAAAAATCACCAGCCCTATATGGCATTGTAACAGGTTTTCACACAAAAAACTCTTTCCTTCTTCACGAAGGCTGCTTCCAGAATCACTTTTCTGTTATTTCCCTTCAACTGCAGGGTAGTCAGACTTTGCAAACATCAGTTAGCAGGGAACAGGAGAACACTATCTTCTGAAGTTCTGGTGAAAACAGTGGAATGTTAAAATGTATTTATAACCAACAGGCAAAACTGGTTTTATATTGTATTAAATCTCTCTACATTAAACTTCACCTTTAACAACTGACAGGCAAATGCCCTGCAAGTGCCAGAATTGGTAAGGCAACATAAATCCTTTAAGGCTCTTACTAGATCCATACATCTAACTGTTAAAAGATGTTCCTAGGACTCATTTCTTCAGAAAGTGAACGACCACTTTGAGCATTACATCTCCAGTTAAAACATGAAGACAAAAATATAGAATCTCAAATCCAAAACCAAACAACTGGAGAAAAGTAATCTACTCCTAGTAACTACTGTATTTTTTTCATTATGGTAGTACCTAAAACCCCAATGAAAGGCCAGGTGCCACTGCGCTAGCAGTTGTAAAGAGACTGAAACAGAACAAAGTTAAGACTTAACAACCTGTTTCAGTGAGTAAGGGTCAAAATAAAATCTAAACCCATGAGGTTCTATGGGCATGAAGTACTAGAAAGAATAAAAGCAAAGGTCCAAGGACACATTTATTGCTGACAGAACTTCCTTTCTCCATGCAACTCAAGGATATGACACTACTAAGACCTGGCCTTTTCATTTGGCCATTCCTATATACCCACAATAAAGACTTCCTGAGCAATAGCCACTAAGGGCTCCTACATTCACACATTTATTGCTACCATTTAGTTAGGGACTGCATCATCACTCAGTGGTTTTATCTGTGGATTTCTTTCCTGACCATGTAGTAACACCAGCTCTGAAGAGTACCCTTTTAAAAAGCCCTGGTATCAGACAGAAGACCAAATTTCTAGTAGTACAACTTATCCATGGGAAAGAACAACAGTAATAATGCAATGATGGATTACTTAAAGTTGAAAATGTAACATTCCAAGCTACTTGTGTTTTTCAGTGAGTCCTCAGGAACAGGGAGAAGGCTTACAGACATATGACATATGTAACTGTATGCTCCCATCCTGATGAGGGGATGATAAACAGAGTTATTACTTCCAGATGCCAAAGACAAAAACCACCAGCCTAAATCACATCACAAGAATTAAATTACTTTTAGTGCAGGAGTAGTTCTGCTAATCTGGGCTTTCCCATTGATGTTTGGCACATTTTTTCCATTTGGAAGCCAAGTCACTCAGAGAAAACTTTCTAATGCTTCAGTCAGAAGACCATCCGTGACTATGGCAAGTGTTTGACACTAACTGCTGAATCCTATCTAACATGTTGACTATTGTCATCAAAGCAGCTGTAAAGACCTCACTGTATCACTTTAACTGATAATTCAATGCATTCTCTTCCTACAGTTCCCTGTAGTTGAATTATCTTGGTGAAGTAAAGAGTATACAGGCTATTTCCCAAACAGTCAAGGCACAGCAAGATGCAAAGGCACATACCTTGAAATACTGGGTATAAAACAAGAATTCTGAATCACTGAAGCACATTGAGATGATAATTCATAATATAAACACTTAGATTCTTGTATCTGCTCCCTCTTTTTTGCCATTATCAACATGACCACCTGCTAACCTCATGCCAAAATGAGACCTGATGCCTAAATGAGACCTGATGCCTGACAGCTCGTCTCCCTAGTCCTGGCATTGTTTGTTGCAGTCACTCTCATCTGTATTGAAATGCATTGCTCTGCTTCAGCTTTTCCATATACAGAATCTTTATTAGGAATGGTCTGAGAAGAAAATGTGGAGGTTTTTTTATATATAATAATAGACATTGTTACCATTCCTATGATCCAAAGGAAAAAAAATCCAGGGAAACAAAAAGATGAAACAATAACAACTGACAAAAAGAGAAAAGAATATGCCACCCAAATGCAAGAATATATGCTCCAAAGAAGTTAAGAAGCGCAGATCTAGCCAAACACAAACAACAAGGGTCTATCAAAGGCAAGGACAGACTATCCCAAAAATGGGACTGCTAACACTATCTGTTTATAAAGTGTTACTTATAATAGAGTGTTGATATGAGTTGGGCATTTATCCCTTCCTTAATTCTGTTTCTAGAAAAGGCAGAATGGGCTATTCTACTCTGAACCATCATTTGCCCCCTTACTGTACTCCAGCATTTTTTCTGGATCCTAACAGCTAATTATCATCTTCCAACTAAAATGTTTTAAGTCCATTTGATGATGGTTTTCTTGTAAGTGCCCATTAAGCATCCAAAATAGCCACAGGGACAGGAAAACTGAAGTAAGACAAAGAAGCTCCAAGCACACTGTAATCTTGGCAGGCAAAACACATCCTATCATTTAAAAAATTTAAGCTGTATGTACTTGGAAAAGTCTTTAATCCCTCGTAACTATTTTAACACGTGTCTGGTAGAATTGACTCAAATTTGAACTAAAAGGATACGGCAGAAGAGCTCCGCAGCGAACAGACAAGATCACCCAGGAAGGCTGAAAAATAAAAAACACAACAGATTAAAAGCCTTGGTTTACATGTATGAAATATGAATTACCTTCCAAGTTCATACTATAACTGGTTTCAATTTGTATCTCCCAGATTTGAAAGTCTAAGTGTTTCACACACATTCTATCAGGCCGTTACAAAAAAGCTTGTTCTGATTTACCTCTAAGAGTCAGCACAAAGGCTGCTCAAAGGTTGTTCAGCAAGATGGGAACAAGATTCCTTTCTCTTGTCCTTCTATTGTGTCAGGAAAACCATTTACAGTATTTATTTATCCTCTCCCTTTTTCTAGTTCTTCCTGTTCTAAAAAAAAAATATAACCAAACAACAAACCCTCCACAAAATCCCCTTCCTTATAGTCATTACCAAGCAGTCAGGAACCATAACCTTACATAGAAAGGAGCTTCTGAAGACACAGCAATGCCAGCTGCCAAACCCATGGGTGGGTGATGGCTCCCAACTGACAGTATTCTAGGACAGAAGGGCTCAAAGGGAGAGAGGCAGGTGGCAGAGAATGGAGGAGATGTAGGACAGTGGTCCCACCACAGCAAGTAAGGAAAAAGGGGAAAGAGTGGCAGAATATTCAATATGAAATTACTTTTCCTCAAAATAACAAACAAAAAATATAGTGTAGTAACTATGTTTAAGGTGTCTGAATTCTTGTTATTCTCTTTCCCTTAGAAGGGGCATACAAATAATAATAAAAAAAAATTTTCATTTTTAACTCCTCAATCCTCTGGGGGTGGGGGAAGGGAGATTTTCCTCCCTCAAGTTTTTTTCTTCCTTATTCTGTGTAACAATCTACCTTTGCCTTTGACTTCAAGTCCCTTAATATTTAGTCTAATTTTGATTATAGATCATGCTGTGATGCTTTCAGGTCAAACTAAGTGACATTACTGAAAAACTTGGTCTTGCTTGGCAAATGAAAAAGTTTAGCTAGTAGCAGTTACAAAGAAAAATAATTTGAGTAAATGGCATTAGAAAGCACTGTTCCAATGCTGAAGTCCTTCTTTCACATGGAGAATGGCAACAGTCTTCTTGTTCTTAAGATTAAAATTACATCACAGAACACTTAAGAAAAAGGAACTAAAAATTAATCATCACACCCACTATAACCATAAGGTCTCTAGCTAAGCACAACTTATTTTCTTTAATTCAGACTTCTACACTGTCAGATGAACTCTCATGACATGATACCAAAATTCTCTAATGCCTCCTGCAACTAAATAACTTCAGAATGATGTACCCAAAGGTACTGCCAGTGAAACATTAGTGCTTTTTCTTCTCCCTCTCGTGATTTGCAGAGTCACGAGGTCATTTTTTCAAACATAAAGCGCAGAATCTTTCACTGGAAAAATAACCCGGTATTACAAGGTACAAACAAAATATTGTTAATTCCATCAGGAAACAAACAAACAAAAAACCAAACAGACAAAAAAACCCCACCCCAACAGCCCAACTTGAAAAACTAAATGAAGATAATTTTTTAATTGTGTTGTTTACAGTTAGTGTAATACACATATGTAGAATCAATAATTTTGCACATTGCCAATTATATGTGTTTAAAAGACTCCCTTAGCAGTAACTACTTATTGTAAATTGAGGTTTTCCACTGCCAGAAGCTTGTAAGAGCCTTCCCATAAGAAACTTTTCAAAAGTACAGCTAGTAGGACACCATCTCACAAATGACTAAAGGAAGGATCTGTAACAAACAAACAAAACCAAAACCAAACAAACCAACCAACCACTAATAGATACAGAGCAACAACAGAAATGAGAGAACAGAATTGTAATAAACATCTATCAGTCAGGATAAAAGCTTATCTTTAAAAATCTTGTATTCTCATTAGACATGTTTCATTTGGTCATCATCCAAACATTAGTATTTTCTGCCATAATAATGAAGTCTCTATGTCAGTAATTTGACAATATGTGAGTCATTCACCTTTACCACAGGGAGATCAAAAACTTCACGAGATTCTCCAACTTCTGGATTGTCTCCATCTTCTGAAATAATATGTGAAGCCAGTGCATTGTAAGAAACCTCCTTTGCTTTCCCAGCTTTCAGAAGTTGAATAACCTAAACCCGAAAAGAGAACAAGGAGAAGTCAACAAATTTAGCACCTTTTATTTAAGAAAAAGTTAATGCAGGAACACCCTAACACATGAGAGGAACGAGTATGACCTTCTCTCTTGGTTGTTGTCCTCTCAGTGGCTGGCACTCTTTTTGAAGCTGCCAAACGCACTCCATTTAAAACCTGATTGCTAATGGTTTACACCTCTGCCATATTTTCATCATGCAAGTTGAAGATTTAACTTTCCAGACTAATTCAGGCTGGCACATGAATCTGGAAAATTTCAAAATATTTCCAAAATGCATATTCCTCAAAAAACATCTCTAAACAATTTTCTCTTAAGCAGGGCAAGAAAATCCCTCTTCTCATGTTTGTTTTTGCATATAGCAGCTTTGGAAGAGTTTTAATATACTTTAAAAGAAAAGCCTGAAATTTAAAAATGGTAATCCAATGGTTACTTTATCAAAGGTAACATCATAGCTGTACACATAACTGTACAGTCTTCATAGGAATTCTTCCAGATTTGGCCAGTTATTTTCTTGCAAAGGGAAAAAAAAATGCTCATGCATGTTCTGTAAATGTTAATTTAACAGCTAAGAAAAGAATTCCACCTTCACCAAATGCATTTGGTTCCAATATTTCTAGATCAAATCAAAATACCTCATCCCAGAGCACATGAGTAAGTCTGAAGAAGCTGTCCAGCTGCTCCAAACAGTGCAGCCAGACAGAAGAACAGAGGAGAGCATTGGTATGCTCTCCTTGGTATGACAAGCCTTGGTATGAGAAGGCTCTGCAAGCAAAAACTGTATGCACTGCCTCGAGAAGGGAAAACATTCTAATGAAGAGTTGATGTACTGGGGAAAAAAAAAGTGATGGGGACTAAGCAATTGAGAGTAAGAAAGAAAGAAATTAAAAAATAAAATTAGAAGGACACACGTGCCTTATGTTACTACCTTAAAGAGCTGGGATTGAAATCTCTCACTCCATCACTCTATCCTCAGAAAATGCACTAGTCCTCACAACTTACAAAGCACAACATACTCCTATTTTTGCAAGGCCCACAGAGAGTATGTTGGTTTAAGAGTTCAGCAATCTCTCAGCTGAACTGTACAGATCTGTGGGATGAATCCAGTCCTGCCCCCTAGAAACAAGTCTCACATTTATTTGAATACAAGTAACACAGGTAGTGGGGTATAGAGGGGAAGAAGAGAAATAATAAGGTCTAGAGCTCCAACATTAAAAATTAAGATTACACTTTCTTTTTTTCTTTTGCTATTCAGAAAGAGTTTCACTTCGTAATGACTTTGCAGAAAGATCCTGGTATGATGTTCATCCTCCAAAACCTGCTAGGCACAGATGTCTATCCCTCAGAACTTGCTGGCGACACTCCCTCATAACAGGATGCTCTCCCCACAACACTGAAGAGAGTAAAGTACTGCGTTCATCAAACAAAATATTAAGCAATTGTTCCTTAAGCAATTATTAACTACCCTGTACACTAAACAGGACAAAGAAGGCACTGAAAAAGAGACACTTTCAGAATGTGGCGTTGGGCTATCACAAAGCATCTATGCTAAACAGAAAAACAAGGATGGAAAAATCACCACAGTGGAGAGGCAATTTTGGCATTTCCTGACTAAGGTACTTGACTTTAAAATATTTTTTTATATCAACTTCTTTTTTTTTTCCCCTGCAGTGGATGAATATATAATAATTACAAAAGAATTGCTCTAAAATAACCAAGAAAATGGATAATGAGTTTGCTGCTCTTGCCACCACACAGTGAGGAACAGGAGAGAACGGTTCCATTCTACACACCAATCTCCTAAATCAAGGGATGCCTTCCTGCATGAAATCCAGTTAAGAGATGATGCTCTAATTCCAATGGGAAAAACTATATAAAAATAAAGCACTTTTGAAAATAATAAATATTTAAGAACAGCCCCAGCATACAAGTTCCACAGCTCATCCCGAGTCACAAGCTCCCTTCAAGGAGGGAGCTTTGTTTAAGGGAAGGCTAAAAACAGGAGTGAATGTAATGAAAACTGAGTACCCAAATCTGACAGCATGAAAAATTAAGTTACAACTAATGAGTTAGAAGTATGAAAGCTTTTGTATTAAAACAACGCTCCAATAAAGTTTGTTCAGAGAGTCAGCTTACGCAGAAAGCTGCACTAGTTTCAGGTAGTAAGTTCAAACACTATAAATATAATGACTGCATATGATCATTTAAAGTGGTATGGAAAAGACTTTTCCTAATTTAGCTCATGTCAATTTCAAAACTCAGACCACGTGACCTTCAGTTTAAGGCCTGTACTGAAAAGTTCTATTAGCACAAGAACTTCACCTGTGCTTTTATCAACCATATACCTGTAACTAGAAAATAAAATGCAGAAAAGCCCTAATATGGTCACTGTAAAAATCCTGCACTTTGGGTGTTAGCTTACATCCATTAAATGAAATCTCTCCCACTGAAAGCTGTGTTCAAAACAAAACAAAAACCAGGAGGAATAGTTTAAAACTAAGAAGTAAAACAATGGGCATTAAAAATAAATAAATAAATAAAGCAAGAGGCAAGCAGAACCCAAATATCCTGTTCAAAGTCCTTATGCTTCATAACATGACTTTTTATCTCTTTCTGTATGAAATACTGATTTTAAGTGGTGTTACCAGAGCATGATGGTTTGGGATTACATCTTTTAGGAAAGAGGGTAAAGCATTTATTAAAAAAAATAATAGGTGGCATCTACCCATCACCCACGGTAAGATGTGAGTAGCCAAGTGCACATCCCAATGGAATGGATTTAAAGTTGAAAGCCAGCAGCCTAATTCTCTCTATTTTGCCAAAGAACATCCAGGCACAGTCCCAGGCTTTTGTTTTCCTTCTGGTTTATGCTGCATGTGTTTCAGCAGGTAGTGGGTAGGAAGTTATTCACCTGAATGTATTACTTTTTTTCTCTTACTCTTGGATTCATTTTGACTTGTGCTAAGCATGGTTTAGTATTTATTAAGGTAACTGGTTTTCTATTAAACCATTTGGAAATTTAAGCTGATCAACGTGTGCTCCTCCCCAAAATACGGAGGAAACTTCTCTTCAAAATCAAGCTATCACCTCTTTGCATATGAAGAAGTAAAAAGCACCAAATATGTTTCTATTTTTTGTATTGGTAATGGAGCAATATTTCACTACAGGAGCTGGTTTAAAAAGCTATTTGTGGAGTTCAGCGTAGAATTCCTGCTTTCTGTCTCGGTTCAAAACACAACCGTAAATACTCCTCTTGTTCAGGTTCCTCCCAGGGTACTGCAGAGGACACCTGTAGATGGGAGGACAAAGGCATGCACCAAGAGCTGGCCCCAAGCTCACACTCTCCCTGACTCAGCTCTGCGACGGCAGCCCAGGCAGGACTCTGCCCTCTCCGGTGCCCAGCGCTCCCAAAGGCTCAGCGTGGCCAGGAGCGAGCCCCCGCCTCCGCAAAACGCTGTGCCGTGCCAGAGAGCCATTTCAGGAACCAGAGTGCCAGAGGGAATGGTGTCCATACAGGCCAGCCGGCCGCAGAAACAACTCAGATCCCCAGGACTTGTCAATCCAGGCATCGCTCATGGTGAGAAAGTGGCTGAACAGCTCCCAGCACAACCCGATCTTGGAAGCAGTGTAGCCAGTTCTGTGCAGTGCTGTGCCTGACCTTATCTACTCTTCTAGAGCCACCTTCGGTGTCTGCCTGCAACCTTGAGAAGCCATCCACAAAGAAAGGAGAATTTAGTGTACCTAACTTAAACCAAATCAAAGCCTTAAGAGAATGATACCAACTGCTAAGAATACAACTCAAGGTAAGAAAGAAAAACTAGCTTAAGAGAATGCTTGCTTACTCACTCCATGGGAGTACCACCAATTGTCTTGCTACATCAGCACAGAACTACCTACCTGTCTTTTGGGACACTATTTACATGATAAATTATATACAAAAGTCCTATTGGGTTTTTTGCACTCATGTTCATATACATAATATTGCTGCTATAGGTTTGGGTTTTTCAATACAGGAATTGTTATTAAAGCTCTAACATATGGTCAAAAATTTTATGGCTAAAGACTTTGGCATATTTTTCCTGCTCTCTATTTTCCCAGACTGTATACTGCTTTCAGTATATAATCCTATTCCTGTGGATAAAAAAAGCCATCTCAACAGGTCAGTGCCTATGTCTCAATTTCACTTAAAGGCCTACAAGCCTCAGTGAATGCCAGGACATGAGATTGGAGCCAGCCAATGCTGAACTAAGATTCAGCTGCAGCAACTACCAAAGAAGCAGACTTTAATTTCAGTGTGAAACATGTAGTAATCTGTTTGCATGAAGGTGCTGTCCTAAAGCTAGGCATGGTACACTTCAAACACTTGTCTAATTGGACATGCCACAGAAACTTTTTTTTTAACCACCTTCGCCCAACATGACAGGGAGTTATTAACTATAAGGCCAACTGCATCATCCAGGGTATTGCCCTAGGCCAGAGTAGGCCAACCGTGTCATCTAGGGTGCTGCCCAAGGCCAGAGGGCTGGATGATCATTTGTCAGCATCTTCTGCATCTTGCCACCTCTGGATCCGGGCAGGGAAAACATGGAGATCACGACTTAACCAGATCAGGACTCCTGTGCACCCAACGGGTCTGAAAGGTCCTGGGGCGGGTCCCAGAGCACCGGGAGTCCCAGTACTTTGCCCATCCCGTGGGACTCGCAGCGAGGTGGGAGGGGAGCGGGCTGGCAGGCACGGCCGTATGGAGAGGGGAGAGCCCACCAAGCCTTCCTTCGTGAAGCCTCCCCACGCCGAGAGCGGCCTGGCACTGTCCCCGTCCTGCGTCCGGATACAGCGGCGGGGCGGGGACGGGAGGGGCTAGGGCCGGCACGGCGGGACGCCGAGAGCGGGAGGGCCGGCGCAGTACGGGGGACGGAGCCGAACGCGACCCTGCGGAGCGCCCCGCAGCCGGGGCGGAGGAGCGACGGGCAGAGCCGGCTGCCCGCCTGGTCCGGGCTGGAACAGGAAGTCCCATCGCCCGCCCCTCCTCCGCTCGGGCGGCTACGGGGCCTGCGCGCCGGGGCCGCCGGCTCCCATGGCGGGTGGCGGCGCGCCGGCCGCGGCTGTTACCCCCCCCCCCCACAAATAGTCCCTCTGGCGCCCCCCTCCCCCCCCCCGCCCCTTCCCGGGAGGCGGTAGGGCGCGTGC